>VDFB02274942.1:0-24208 GCA_007258455.2 Sequoia sempervirens
CTTTCACTATGCCTACATTTGATGCTTTTACAGAAATGTTGATGTTAGAGCAAGCAAAGTTGATAAGCATGGGGATTCTCAAGTCTTCAACTTCAAAAGAATTGATGGTCAATCATGGAAACAACAAGAAAGGAAAAGGGAAGGACCAAAAGCAATCTTCACCAAAGCCACAAAAGGGAGAGAACAAACAATCACTTCTCCACAGCAAAGCTCAACTTCATCTTCTTCCAAGGAAACAACAATTCAAGCAAGAGGGCAACCAACATGTACATATTGCAAAAGTTTGGTCATGAGGAGCATCATTGTTATGTTAAGCAAATTGATGAGTTGAAACATATCCTTAAGAAGAAGAACATCAACTTGCCAACTACATATCAAGAGAAGGACTCATCCCCTTCCACTTCTTCTAAGGGAAAAGGAACAACTCTCATGGAAACAACATCAAGCTCTTCTCCTTCTTCTACATCATCTCAATATGAGAAATATAAGGGGCAAGCATTTCTTGCAGTTGCAGATTCCAATACAGATCAGTGGATCCTTGATTTAGGAGCTTCGCATCATATGACTTCGTCCAAGGATATGTACTCTTCATTTGATTCTTGTTCATCACCACCCATTTTGATGGCCAACAACACTTCTTTGGCAGTTTGTGGGAAGGGTTCTATTGACGTTGAAGGTGGAGCATTTAATGATGTTCTATGTGTTCCTACTTTGTCAAGGAACATCCTTTCCATCTATCAGATTACACAGTGGTACAGGAAAGAGTGTAGAGTTCACGCCAGATTTTGTCATTGTTCGAGATTTACATAGCAGGGCTCTTGTTGCTGTTGGGGAGGTTGATGATCATTCTCGATTCTACACCTTCTCATATTTTGCTCCTATTGATGATTCAGTTCACCCTAGTGTGGACACACTTGAGGAGATTGAGTATGGTTACTTGAATCTTGGAGTGCTTTCTACTCCTGAGGTTCTTGAGCCTATTGTTGATACTCCATCTTCTACATTGACTGATGTACCTGATGATACTTGTGTTATGATAGTTTCAGTGCCTTGTTATTCAGTGCAATAGTGTATACCTTGTCTTCCAGCAACAGCTTCATGGGATGACTACTTGACAAACATTGGCGGTTTGTTTGTGGAGTCCTCCATTGCAGACTTGGGAGACACATTTGACTATCTACATCTTCTCTTTGATGAAGGTGATTCTTCTTCAGTTGTTGTGAGGGAACACTCTGACCCTCCTCTACATGATCAATCTTTCGAGGTTGATGTGATTGTGGATGCATCTGTACAACACTTGGAGGAGGCCACTTTCTCTTTTGAGGAGACATCGTCTTTGGACTATGTTCTACCTTCATCCTTGCTAGATCTTGAGTTATCTTTTTCAGCAGATGAGAGTGTTGTTGCAAAGGGGTTCTCACATGTTCTAGGTAGTGACTACATTGCAGCTTCACATAGTTTGGGGAAGGCATCTTTCAACATCAACACAGGGAACTTTGAGCAGATTTCAAAGACTTCTTATATTTTGAGGGTTCTTCCTTCTTCACTTGTGGATTGGCGAGACTTCATTCATACACCTTTGGTATTGTTTCTTCCTAAGGGGAGGAACGTTGTTCGATAGTTTTGGAGTAGCTTCTTCATTCCTTCTCGAGCATCTTCCATGGGTGATCATTATACATTGAGGGGGGGCTACCTTGTCTCTCTTCTTCTCTTGTATGGGGGGGACTTTTTCCTCACATGGGGTTTTTTCCTTCTCATGCCATATTCATAGGCTTTTGTATTTCATCTCTCTTTTGGGGGGTAGTTTTTTCCCACTGGGTTTTTCTATCTTTCTTCACTTGTGAGAGATTTCATTGCATTTGTACATGGGTACCTAACATGGCTCAGTTGTCAGGACCCATCTTGCATTGTTTGCATTTGTGTACATTCTCCTAAGTTGCACTTAAGGGGGTGTTGGTGTAATTAAATGTCTTGTACCTTGTCCTAGGTCATGATTACACCTTAGTTAAGTTTACTTAGGGACCACATAGGAGTTGTTGGAGATTTTCCACCTTTGGTGGACTTGACATCATTACCACATCGCTACCTTTTGTGGACACATCATGTGATTATCTCTCCACCTTTTGTGGTGATTATCACATTATCTCTTTCCACTTTAGGTGGAGTGATAACTTTTCATAGTTGTCTCATGTCATAAGATTACGACACTTGTCATAATCTTATGCCCTTCTATGTTCTCACCTTGGCTATATAACCAAGGGGTCTCCTATGTACTATTTTCTCATTACATTCTATTCTATTGATAGAATACAGTTTATTCTTGTCATCTTGTTTCTATCTCTCTTATGCTTGTGCTTTCTATTAGGCCTCTAGATCTTGGGTGGCTACCTTCATAGCCAATTCTTACAGGTACTTCATGTTTTTTTCATTTATCACGCCTTGGTATAGTGTTTATTGATAGACTATATACTTTGGAATTATCCATGTAGTGGGAGTTTTTGGGTATGTCTATTCTTCATTGACAACTATGATACAAAGAGCTTGTGATTGTAGTTTATGGGTTGCATATGTTCTTGGCATGAGTTTATTGATGATGTTGATACCTAAGAGGTATGGATGGTTGGATGTATTAGCTTGTGTTTTGGATGTTATTTTTAATCATGTGGGTTTTTCACGTATGAAAACTTGTTTGGAGCCTAAACTGTAGATTCTTGGGTAGGGATTTATAGACTAATCTTGCACTCTTAGGATGTTTCACCTAAAAGGAGAGATAAACCCCACTCAAAAGTCTAGGCGGTTCACTCAAATTAAGACATGTATAATGTTATTAAGACTAAATGAGATGATATAAATGCAACTAAACAATGCAATTGACTAATTATGAATGCAAAACCTAGGAAATATGCAATGTTTGAAAACACATTGTGATATGCAAAAAGACCTAGAAAATGACTTAGAAATGCAAGTAAAATAAAACAAAAAGCTGTAAAACTGAATGTGTGCACCTAAGAACTTGTTGGAGATTGGAAATGACTTTGAAATTCTTAAGATGTTGATTTTTAGGCCTGGTGGGGCTCATTCACCATTTTGGAAAAATCAGTCCCAGTTCTGGAAAACTGTATTGAGGCCCGTTTTAGCCAAATGGGTATCCAAATCTATAAAAATATTCAAGAAACAAGTACAGTGGTATTCATTCACCACTCTAGGTGAATTATTCCACTTTGGATTTTTCTAAAAACTCAAAAATTGAATCTAGAGCTCTCGGTCTTCTCAATTTGTACCTCTAGGTGTCTAGATCTGAAACCTTGATTTTTAGCACTATTGGTGACTTTTATTTAGGTTTTGACCTTGCAAAAGTGGAGATAACTTCACAATTTTATAACACAATATTCAATTATTTCCATGTCTTCAAAGTACCTAGATCTGTAGACACACAAAGGAAAATATATAAAATGTTGATTGTTAGGGCATGGGGGTTTGCCTTGGTCAAACCACTTTTTAGGTAATTAAACCAAATGAAGAAAAGAATGTAATGAAGCATGAAACAATAGAGTTATTACCTTTCCGTGATGATTGATCTTGATTGTCTACAACAAAACATGAATAATCTACCCTTGAATTCCTTAGGAAGCTAACTTGATGACTTGCAATGATGAAACTCTAGCTTGCTTGACTTGATAGAGAATATAGATGATGAATGAATGATGTGAATGAGATAGGGGTTGAAATGGATGGAAAAACACTTATTTATACACACTTGTTCCTTAGTAACCCAATGATACCTCATCAAAGGCCGACATAAGGTAATTTTGAATAAAAACTCAAAATAAAATTTGAAATATTTTGAACTTAAAGCCAAGAGGGACTCATTCACCACCCATGGAAAATGGGTCCCACCTTGGACTTGAAAGTGGGTGTTAGGAATTAAGTCACATTTAATGTTATTTGTCAGTTTTAAATTCAAAGTTACACTTAATTAAGCCTTATAAGGGCATAAAGGGGTCAAATAAAGTATAAGAAAGGTGTAGATAGTGAAATCAAGCCTAGAAAAGCATGAAATATTGTTACAATTATTTACAAAACTTTAAAATAGAACTTGATAAGGAATAAAAAGGAAATATTTAGATGAATTATAATGAGAAGAGTCTAGAAAAGTGTAGAAATGTGTCACAACACCTTAACAAGACATCATTAGATGCATTTTATTTAGTTTGCAAAGATCCAATACCTAGTGTGGATGAATAAAATGCCTCACAACACTTGAATAAAGGCCTCATTAAGTACAATTTATCATGAATTATTCCCATGTCAACCAAGAGGTCCTTTTTTCTATGGTATAGATCCTTTTTTATCACTTGTATTTGATGCTTGTGCTCGTGTATTGGTGCATCTTCACCTTGGCATGTTCCTTTTCTTCCATAGGTTGCACATTGGAGGATGAGAGGATTTATTCATTGAGATGGTGGCCACTTTGTTCTTATTGCAAGTATCTTGATGGAGCATGAGAACATGCTAGAGATTCATGCGATTTCATATATGGCTATGATGCATTTCATTGATTGGTCCCTTATGCAATGTATACAATAAGTGGGAGAATGTTGAGATATGGTGTTTTACACCATTGGATAAAATGCTATATTATAACATGTAATTAAATAACTATCCATTTGTGATGCACCTAGGTGGTGCGATTAATCACACTAGGTAATTATTTGGGGACCACTTTATGTTCTATTGTAATATTGTATTAATATTTAATGTGGGAGAGACATGAGATAATAATTTAATATCAGAGAATATTTAATAAAGTGAAAACTTAGTACCTAATATTAAATGAGGGGTCAATGGTTTTGTATTCACATGGTTTTGCGATACATGGTTTATCTTACCACTTGTTTGAATTTGTGTGATCTTGAGTCTATAAAACAAAGCACATGTTTAGTGGTTAAGGTTGGCTAGGTGAGTGGGATGTCACTATTGAGTCTTTCTAAGGAGTAGTATGTGAAGCATGGCATGGGATGTGTGGATTCATGCGTGGGAACATGGAGGATGCATTGGAGAGACTTGATGCTTCACAAGTATGTTGGTATGTGGCGATTGATCATGAAAATACAGTACAGTCATAACACATCAAGCACTACTAGAATTTGGAAAATATATGACTAGGTGACTAAAACTTTTGGTCAAAAAAACTAAAAATGATTAAATTCTACTAATTTTTTTCCAACTCAGCTATAAATGAGTAAATAAATGACTAATTTGGTTGTTGACTAAAAGATTATTTAGTCATAGAAATGAAAATGACTAAATAGTTAGTCACCAAATACAAATTAGACAAAAAATTTAAAATACATTTCAACCAATTATTGGTGTGATGTATTGTGCACGCTGATGTATTGGTGTTTATTCATGTTCATTGTAGAAATATTTCTCACTTCATTAGTTAGTTTCAGGTTAGCCTGGCACTGAGGAATTTTGATTAGTTATAATAGCTACTTGCATGGGCGATAGGGATTCAGAGAGTACCTGGAGATTTCTGAAAAGGAGGGAAAGGGAAAGTAATTCAGAGTTTGTTGCAATGAATTTGAAGTCGATGAGGTCCTCTGTAGCAAATTCGTATATGGGGATTCCCTTTGTAGCGAATTCAGAGGTAATTCAAAACCCTCATTACATTAAACACAAAATCTATAGCTTTTTGATTGGAAACTTACAATAGTTACAATCTACTACTCTTAATACTACTACTCTTAATAATGTTCTTTTACAATCTTTCCATTGTTCTGCTTCATAATGTGTTCGAGCTAAATATAATAAAATTTGGGTTTCAGTGCCAAAATAGAATTTCCTCAAACAATTTTGATACATTTTCACTACAAGCAAAAACTATCCTTGTGCAAAGTAAACATGTGCTAGATTTACCCAGACATTAGGCATCTGAACAAAGATGTTTCCTATTGTAGCTTCTTGTACCTATGTAAAAATTTCCTTTGCAATATCAAATTGACCCCTTTTAGCTAGCACAATGGTTGCCTCATTTGCAGGATAAACATTTCCTAGTCTCTATGCCAACACGTTACAATATAGTTTTCTAGCCTTCTCAAGATGTTGTGCCTCCACATTTGGATCCCTCCTCTCATTCCGAAAAGATGTAAAATAATTCCAATTTCCAAGTGAAATGTCAACATAAGAATTCTTTGCATCTAATTCACTTTGTGTAGCTTTAATTGTTTCTTTTGATTTAAGCCAGTCATTTGTTTTCAGTTCCATTTTTCCAACCATATATAAAGCATTTGATGAGTTTTAATCCACCTTAAGTACATACCCAATCAATTCTAGGCTTAGTTGGATCACATTCAGGGCCTAAGCCATTGTTTCAAGAAGTAGATATGCATGCACATAATCAATAAACTTGAACAATATTAGCCTGTGTAAAAGATTTACTTTTTTAGTATCATGTAGTTGTTCAAACAATCTAGCAAGATTAAATAGTGTTGTGACTTTATCCCATGGTAACTCAAGTGAAACACCACCTTCTTCTAGTTGATGGAAGAATTTCATATCCTTAAAGAGAATAGGAAAAATTGCAGAATTGGCATTGGGGCTTTTATTTATGAATTCAACCCAAATTCCATTTCCTAATGCCTCCATAAAAGTTTTTTGAGCCAACTCTAGTTCATCACGCTCAAAATGAAAAAACACCAATGTTGTTTAACAATTGAATGGCTACTTCTTCTCTGCTCTTCTTCATAAGAGACTTTGTTCTCTTAAGAGAATCTAAGGTTGCACTGGGGTCTAGCAATATTAATAACTCACCCATCTTGATAAATGCATGGGAATCATGTGGATCCATGTGAGTTTACTTTCTTAATTTCCAAATCCTTCTTTGCCTGCCCTTGTTGAGCATATATATTGCCTACATCTTTTAAGCTTTCATAGTTCTCAGGGTGGACCTCTAGAACCTTTTCAAAATTTGAGAGAAAACTCTTAAGATCTCCCAAATTCAATTGAACCTATCCAAAAAATATTGTGGCCTTTGGCTTTCCTTGACTAGTGTCATGTAGTATTGGCTAGTGGTTTCATAATCACCTTTACTATGATAAGATCGTGCAAGATTATAATATGAATGAGATTTTATGAGAGGGTG
The DNA here is from genome assembly GCA_007258455.2 of Sequoia sempervirens. Lineage (NCBI taxonomy): Eukaryota > Viridiplantae > Streptophyta > Pinopsida > Cupressales > Cupressaceae > Sequoia > Sequoia sempervirens. The sequence goes on from VDFB02274942.1 coordinate 7,145, forward strand.
GTTAATTGAAACAAGAGTTGTCTCAGTCAATTTTTCCACAAGAAAATTTTACCTTGTGGTGAAGAAAAAATGGATTGATAAATGATTCAATTCCATTGCATAATACGGGTATAATTCAAAGGCTCTATGCATCTTTTCCATTCCTTCATGAACACTACCTTTTTCACTAACTATGAGAATCCTACAAGTAAAAAATGTGCAATAATGACCACAAAAATTTATTTAGAGGAAGAACATCATTTCCTAATGCCTCCATAAAATTTTGTTGAGCCAACTCTAGTTCATCATGCTCAAAATGAAGAACCCCAATTTTTTTTAACAATTGAGTGGGTACTTCTTCTTTTCTCTTCTTCAGAAGAGAGTTTGAAATCTTAATAGAATCTAAGGCTACACTAGGGTCTAACGATATCAAGATGGGTCTAACTCACCCATCTTGATAAATGCATGGGAATCATGTGGATCTATGCGAATTTCCTTTCTTAAAATTTCCAAAGCCTTCTCTACCTGCCCTTGTTGAGCATATATATGGCCTAAAAATTTTAATCTCTCACAATTCTCAGGGTGGACCTCTAGAACCTTTTAAAATTTTGAGAGAAAACTCTTAAGATCTCCCAACTTCAATTGAACCTATCCAAAAATTCATATGGCCTTTGGCTCTCCTTGATTGATGCCATGTAGTAGTGGCTAGTTGTGTCATAATCACCTTTACTATGATAAGATTGTGCAAGATTATAATATGAATGATATTTCATGAGAGGGTGGTTAGTTGAAACAAGAGTTGTCTTAGTCAACTATTCCGCAAGAACATGCTACCCTATAGTGAAGAAAAAATGGTTTTCTAAATGATTCAATGCCATTGCACAATATGGGTATAATTTAAAAGCTCTACACATATTTTCCATTCCTTAATGAACAGTGAGAATCCTATGAGTAAAAAATTCACAAGACTAACCACAAAAATTTATGTAGAGGCAGAACATCATTTCCTAATTCCTCCATAAAAGTTTGTTGAGCCAACTCTAGTTCATCACGCTCAAAATGAAGAACCCAAATTTTGTTTAACAATTGAATGGGTACTTCTTCTCCACTCTTCTTCATAAGATACTTTGGTGTCTTAAGAGAATCCAAGGTTGCACTAGGGTCTGATGATATTCATAACTCGCTCATCTTGATAAATGCTTGGGAATCATGTGGATCTATGTGAGTTTCCTTTCTTAAAATTTCCAAATCCTTCTCTTCCTTCCCTCGTTGAGAATATATATGTCCTAAAACTTTTAATCTCTCACAATTCCCAAGGTGGACCTCCAAAACCTTTTCAAAATTTGAGAGAGAACTCTTAAGATCTCATAGTTTCAATTGAACCTGTCCAAAAAATCATGTGGCCTCTGGCTTTCCTTGATTGATGTCATGTAGTGGTGGCCATTTGTGTCATAATCACCTTTACTATGATAATATCGTGCAAGATTATAATATGAATGATATTTCATAAGAGGGTGGTAAGTTGAAATAAGAGTTGTCTTAGTTAACAATTCCACAAAAAATATTGCCTTGTGAAGAAAAAATGGTTTCCTAAATGATTCAATGCCATTGCACAGTACAGGTATAATTCAAAGGCTCTACACATATTTTCCATTCCTTCATGAACACTACCTTTTTCACTAACTGTGAGAATCCTACAATTAAAAAATGCACAAAACTGACCACATAGATTTTTCCCCATTTCAAATAGAAAATTTTCCAAAAAAATGCATTTAAAACCTGCAAATAAAATCATGTTGATTTTGTGCCAAAAAAAAACCATGAGACCATAGCTTGTTGCTTACTATTATGCTTTGATATATTTTTTCCAAGCATCCATAACTTTTTTGAAATCACTCATTTTAGGCTTTTAGCCATAATAGCAAGGCAATGAACTATTTGATAAAATGATTTGGTAGACATGTATGAAAAATGTGGTAGCATAGACAAGGCAATGGAATTTGGAAAAAATGCCTCAAAGAAATGTGGTCTCATGTTGATGGAATGCCATGATGAATGCCATGAAAAGCGATTTTTTATGGATTTTTATGGCATTCCATCACCATGAGACCACATTTCTTTGAGGAATTTTTTCAACCAGTTCACTACCTTGTCTATGATATTGCTTACTATTATGCTTTGATAGATTTTTTCCAAGCATCCATAGATTGTTCAAAAGCATTTGTTTTAGGCTTTTAGCTATAGCAACAATGCAGTGAACTATTTGATAAAATTATTTCGTAGACAATATGTATGAAAAATGTGGTAGCATAGACAAAGTAGTGAACTTTTTGAAAAAATGCCTAAAAGAAATGTGGTCTCATGGAATGCCATGACAAGAAAATGCAATTGGCAGTTGCTTCTAGTTATTAGTTATGCAATGTGAAGTAATTGCATAACTGCTTAAGTTGACTTTGCAAAAACTATATTGTAATTGAAATTTTGTCATCTATCAACATCTAGTTATTAGTTATGTAGTATGAAGTAATGCTTTGAGTTTGAAAGATGTGCAATGTAATGTAATCAGTAATTTGAATATAAACTACAAAAAACTATTTTTTACAATTCATTAGTTAAACTCTCTATTTTATTTTCTCTTTATAACTCTATTGCTATAGAAATTCCTTTCAATTAAAATAATAGTTTTTGTCTCCTAGTCTACATTTTTTTGTTGCTATGTGTAGAACATTATAGATAGATCAACATCAAAGGTTGACTAGGGATCAATACCATGCATTTGATGAGAGAATAGCCAATGAGAGGGACATGTACAAATATCCATGTCCATGTAATTATTGTCTTGGTGGGAAGGTGAAAAAAAGAAGTGAGATTTATTGGCATATGATAAGATATGGGAATAGTGGTATAAGCCCTTGAAATGTCAATTATTATGAAAATATGATAGAATGGAAGAGTGTGAGAGATGAAGAGACAAAAAAATAGATGAAGTGGCACAAACATAGATGAAGAGGCAACAATGTTAGATGAAGGGTTTTAAGTTGATAGAATGTTGAATGAGGGTCTAAATGATGATTGGGCCAAGTTGATGGAGGATGTTTTAAAGCCTGTGTATGCTAATTGCATGTTAAGTTATTTGACAACAATCCTTCAAATTCTTAACTTTCAAGTGGTGTTTAATTGGACAAATGATAGTGTAGATCAGTTATTGCCATTATTAACTTCGTTGTTACCACTTGAATTCACATTGCCAACAAAACAAAGTCAATGTAGAAAGGAAACCACTAAGCTAGGCTTAGGGTATGAAAGCATCCACACGTGTGTGAATGGTTGTGTATTATTTAACAAGAATCTTGCAAGTGAGAGTCAATGCACGAAATGTCATGAAGCAAGGTATAGAGAAGGGTTGAAATTTTTTGTGGTTCCTAGAAAGTTTCTTTGCCAATTTTTGATAATCCCATGATTACTTTGAATGTATAGGTGCAAAGACATTGTTGAACTTATGCAACATGGCATGCCCAAAATAAGAGAATTGATGGAAAACAATGACATGTGCATGATTCTAAGACGTGGATGGAATTTGATAATAGATGGGTTGATTTTTCTCAAGATCCTCGTAATATAAGGTTAGGTTTGGCTCTAGATGGGGTGAACCCATTTTGAGATCAAAGTACTAAATGGTCAACTTGGCTAGTGTTTTTAATAAATTATAACTTTCCTCCATGGTTAGCAACTAAATGATTTTTCTTAATGCTATCATTAATTATACTAGGAAAGAAAAGTGTGAATTTAGATACAATTGATGCTTATCTAGAGCCATTATATGATGAGCTAATGGAATTGTGGAAAGGAATTGAAGTAATTCAATCATTGATGGATGATCATTCAATAAAATTCACTTTAATAACTTCCTTATTGTTTATGATTCATGATCTTCCTGCATATGGCACATTGTCCAGTCTTAGTGTTCATGGATACCATGGATTTCTTGCTTGCAACTTTAAGGATTTTGTGAGGCACTCAAGAAGTTTGTATAAGTGTATTTATTGTGGAAATCATGATTACCTTCAAATGGATCATCCATATCATAAAAAAAAACATAGTTCAATGGTTAAGAAGAGAATTGTGAAGCACCATTGCTAATAACAGGTGACTACATTGTTGAGAATGGACAAAAAAGAATGTCATTTATTGAAAATGATGGGATTGCTGGTACTAGATATGAACCATGTAATGAAAGTAGTGTAAAAAGGTTGTGCATATTCTATAAGTTTCCATACTTTAAGGATATAGCCATTAGGCATATTGTTGACTTTATGCATACCGAGAAAAATATAGCCTATGCTATTATAGAAACTCTTTTTGGTGCTTTTGATACTATTTCATCACATGAAGACTTTCAAAAACTAAAGATTCATTTAAATTTTTGGGTTGAAAAATATGATAATGAAAAATATAGAAAACCTAGATCTCCTTATGTCTGAACAAAGGAATGTATACAATTTTTACAATTGACTTCTAAGACTCACTTTCCCATTGGATATGTAAGTAGTAGTATTAGAAGCCAAATTGAAATTAATGGATTAAGAGGCCTCAAGACCCATGACTATCATGTCATAATGGAGAATATTTAAACTATTGTGGTAAATATATTAAGTTTTGCAAAGCGGCCAAGATTGCCAGTTATAAGGTTGGGCCTAATATTAAAGAGAATGAGTTTACATATATTTTATCCTTTGAACTTTGATAGTTTGAGGCAGGAGGTTTTTGAAGTCCTTTGTCTATTGGAATGGGAATTTCCACCAACAATATTTAACATTTCTATGCATATTTTGATACATCTACAATATGAACTAAAGCATTGTGGCTCAATAAGAACAAGATGGATGTATCTTATAGAACGATATATGAAGGTTTTGAAAAAAATTGTTCGTACTAGGGAAAAACTAGAAGGCAACATGTTTGAGGGATATTCAATGCAAGAGGCCATGTGATTTTACATAGAATATATGAAGGATTTTAAAAATGTCAATTGACGTGTATGGGATGATGACAAATAAGAGACAGTTGTAGGTGAAGTATTAGAAGGAAATGTATGTCGCTTCAGGCTATCACATCAAGAAAGAAGTGTGATACATTCCTATATTCTTGAAAACACATCTTCATTCGATAAGTGGTGTAGGTAAAAATGTTTTTACACAATGTAGAGAAGGGGGATTTTCTACTCATGAGTTCTCTTCATTCAAAGAGCCTCATGGGGTGAATTTCCCTAAACTACTTTAGTAACAATAGGAGAGTTCTAGAATAAAAAAGAACAAGTCACAAATATTTTCTGGAAAAACTGAAAAGCTCTTAGTCAAAGGAAGTCAACACAGGATACAGACAATAACGCAGTGTGCTAGTGTCCTAGAGGTGCGCTAGCATCTCGAATAGACCAAAAAGGAAATTTATTACAAAAAAATAGCTAAGTGACGGCTAGCAATTTGATTGCTAAGAGCTTATAGGATGTGTGAAGATAATAAAATACAATAGAACTATAAAAAAGTGAAGTATAGATGATAAAGATGAAGAAAAGAAATGAAGAAGATGTTCACAACAATCCAAGTAATGAAGCCTCCAACTAGTAGATATCTTCCATGCCTACTTCTATGAGATTTGGAGAAAGTGTTGGGGTTGTATAGGGGTTTTCCTAAGTTAAACCCTCATTTTGGTGTTCCCACCTCCAATGATAGCCAAATAGAAAGAGAGAGATGAACTGAAATGGACAAAGTGTGTGGTGAAAGAAAAATATGCTTTAGGAGTAGAACCTGCACCACCAAGTATGAGTGGTAAAAGAAAACCCTACTCGATGAGGAGAAATTGTATCACAAAGTAGAGATGCAATAGAAAGGAGATGTGGAATCCCAAGATGCTCACAAGCATGAAGTGAAAGAGAGATAGAGATGCAAGAGCCAAAGGAGCTGCAAAGAGGGAGAGCAAGAGAGCTTGAAGGTGTTGCAAAGAGAGAAGCCAAGAGAGCTTAAAGCTACTGTTAGAGTAATAAGTTATTTTACTTAATTAATTTAATCATATTGGTTAATTAATTAAGTCACTTATCACTTTAGTTACTTAAGCTAAACTTAGGTACATTAATAATTAATTAATTATTAATTATTAAGTGTGCACACTAGGGTTTTCCTTTTTAGGGTTTCTTGATCTCCTTTCATAAGGATTGATCTCATTGTAATTATCAATGAGAGAATATCTGTAGCTTTCTATCTTCTTGAAAGTTTCTCTCTTCTGTAGCTTTTTCTTGTTGAAGATAATTGCACATATTGTTTTGCAGATCTCTTGCGTGGAAGGTGTATTTGTTTGTGTTTGATCCTGTGGCTCGTGGTTTTGTGCTTGTTTCACAATTCTAGCACTACAAAACAAGTGAGAGGTTTGTGCAAGCAAGAGAGCAAAGAGGAAAAGAGAGAATCCAAGAAGCTAGAGTGAAGCTAGAAGTAGAAGAGAGTTGCAAATGAAGTGAAGAGATAGCATTTAAGGAAGGAAAAGAAGCTTCCCAAGCTATTTCAGAGCATCTTCGGCTGTTACCACTGACCAAAGGAGGTGACAAGTGGAAAACATGCATGAAAATGGTCATTTGAATGCTGAAACATTATAGGATACTAGAATGGTGCATGAGCGTCTGTGTGGCGCACTAGTTTCGGACACATCACACTACAAAATAACACGAATGAGAAAAACACAAGGTTTGATGAAAAGTTGACACATTAGGGTAGCTACTGAAAAGGGGTGTTGGAGCATCCCAAGAAGGGAAAAAGGCTGATGCAGGGGCTAAAATGAGCCTACACAAATGCTAAGGGAGTGGACACTAAAGTAGATGCAAGAATGTATGTGAAATTGCAAGGGGTGCAATTTTATGACTATACACACAATAATTTATTTACTCAATTGCATTTACACATTTATATTATCAATCTTAGTATTTTTACATTAATATTCTATGTAGAAAATATGAAGAAGACAATCAAGCTTGGATGCAACATCAACCTCAAAGGCATAGACGTCATGCTAATTTGATTGGAGGTGATTATTTTCCAAAATTTGAAGAATGAATTGCTAATGCAGTCAGTGATGAAAAAGAAGGTCAAGATATAACAATGGAGGAAAGTGAGCACAATCTCCACATTTACGGGCTACTCATTTCAATGGAATGTGGACCTATAGTAGTCATTTAAGAGTGGAAGAAAAATACAAAGGAAAGATAAATTGTGATTGTGTTGTTAGTGTTGAATTTGTTCACGAAACTGAGAAGAAATTTTATGTTGGATTCATCCAACAAATTATTCTAGTGTCCAATATGGTGAAAATAGTCCTATATTATTAAACTGTAAGTGGATTTGACCATCTACGGTACAATTTGATGAGTATGGATTTGTACGTGCAAATATAAGACAATTTTTATCAGAGAGGGATGAGCCATATGTTTCCCCTCTTCAAATTAACCAATTATTTCTAATTGATGATGTAAGAAGCCTAGGATGGTTGTATGTCATTTAAATAGAGTCTCATTCAAACCAAAAATTCATGGTAGTTGTTGATATAACGCCTGATGGGAAATGTGTTAATTTGCAAGAAACATTCAAAGAAGTGGATGAAGACAATGATGGAGTGTTTGAAGAAGACATTTTGATTACCAATGAAGAGATTGGGAGAGAGAATAAATTGAATGTCATAGATGAGGATGAGAAAGAAAATCAAGCAAATGCAGACAAGAATGATCAAGATTCTAATCTTGTTGGAAATGCATATGATTATGATGATGTTTTGTCACCTTAAGAGGTTAGCTTGTCACCTAAACTTTGGTTATATATATGGTGTAATTTATTATTGAATGTAATAAAGATCTAAGTATAAGTATGCTTATTCACTGTTGTTTTACTAATACATTTCTTAATGTAATTAATCATCATTATTTTGTTGGTACATTGTATACAAAACCTGAGATATTCACCGCTGATTTAAAGTGCATTTAAAGTAAGGTTCAATCATTCTTCTTAGTTTTCTTACTTTGGTTGAAAATTTGAAATTAATTTTGTTTAGTTAGAATATAATTTCTTGTATGTCTTATATGTTTTCTAGATGCAAAAACATAATGAACATCTCTGATTTAATAATACATATAGATATCTTAACATTAGGTGAACTAAGCCTCCTCATTACAAACAAAGAAATGATCTCCTAGGTCTAATAGACATTGAAAACTAAAACTAAGAGACTACAAAATTAGAAAATTGATCAATCTTTTCAATAAAATGATATCTAAAATACTACAATCATAATAAATTCCAATATTGTACTACTATAACAATCAATAGAGGTGTGTGTGGGATGGCGAGACATATAGGTCAATGTACAAATGTTTACCGCAATACCATGACAACCAAATATGAATACCGTAGGGTGGCAGTGAGAACATGTTAACAACTAAAGTAAACTGCAACCCCACAAGGGGCAAACATTGACATTTTGGTATGGCAATCACTCAATCACTAGAATTAACCTACTGTCCCGTAGGAATCCAAAGGGGTGTGCACAAGGTGGCAGTACTACATACCCTACCATACCACTACCTCGTAGCGGTCTTGTCATGATAGAGTAGTATGGCAATGGACAGTCACTCAATGCTAGAATTAACCCATTGTCCCACGGGTGTCCAAAGGGGTGTGCACGAGGTGGTAGTATTGCTAACGCTACCTCGTAACGGTCTTGAAATGATAGAGTGGTACTGTGGTACAAGCTATCAAAGCATTTAATGATTACACCATTCAATTTCCCAAGATCGAAATCATGTATTCAAACTTGAAATATGGGAAGATTCTAAAATATTTTGCATGAATTGACATTAATAGTGAGGTGACAGAGCTCAGTAGAAAATATTACTTGGGACTCGATGACATTTTGGTAATCATTCACACAACTTAGTGTACCAGAAGGAAGGGAGTTCAAGTGAGAAGACTCTATAACTATTATTTCATTGGGTAAGTTCACAAAAACCCTCTATAGCAAGTGTATAAGAACTTAATTTGCTTCTACAAGTAGACATTTAAAGAAATCAAGTAGCAGTAAAGTCTTCATCATGCCACCCAAAAGAAGTCAACATGCGAGTAAAAAGGAAGAGCCCACAATTTCTAAATCAAAGAAGAGGTCCCTACAACAATCCATTTTAGATGTGTTACCTAATTTTGTAGACAAAGGATTGAAAAAGATGTTTAAAGATACAACCCATGGATGTAGAGACCCAATTATCCCTATCTCAGGGTGGGATCTATTTTGGTACTTCTATGAAAAAAGGGAATACAAGATTCTAGTTTTGAATCCTTGGACCTTAGATTTGGCCAAATTTATAGTCCCAAATGTCTTCATAGATGTTGAGTTTATTAAAGTATTGGCACAATATTATCACCCCGCTACCAGGACTATAAGAATTCCAAATGGTTCATTATTAGTGGTGTTGACTAAAGAAGCAATTCTAGAGTGTTTTATGTTAAACAAGCAAGATATCACTAAGATCAACTTGGATAGAAGTGAGGAGGATTATAGGAGATTGAGAAAAACCTACAGGACTGATGAAATCTCTTTACACATGAAAAAGGGTGTAAACAATAGGAGGATACCTATCTCCCCCTCCCAAATTGAGCTATTTTCCATAAAAGAATCTAAGTATATTTCAAACGAACATTATTTTGCTTTGTTCCAAGTAATTGGAATAGATCGTGAAGAGAGGATTCCAACCTATCTCATGATGATGGAAATGAAGATAAAAAATAATGAAGTCAACATTGAGTATGACTTTGTTGTTGAAATTGAGGAAGGGCTACATGAGGGATTTTTGCAAGAGAGAAATTATCTCCCATCACTTTCAAGAAATACTCTTTGTTGTGTCATTTAATATTGTACTAAAAAAAAATGGACTAAAAGAATGTGTTTGGGAATGACTGATAATGAAGGGAATAGGTTGCCTATACAAAACCGGTGTTACATCTAGGATAGTAGATGTAAAACTAATGATTATGTAATATTTCATGATGATTTCATAGTAAAGGTCATGGCCACTCTTGGTCATATTTCATGAAGATTTCCTAATAAAATCATGTAAGTATTGACACCTTTAGCATTAAAGCTAGTGTAGGGACACACTCATAATTTTGGTGACTAGTTCTTCTTAGTAGATGAAGTAGTAATAAGGGTCTATGGGTGTCCTCAAGCCCCACATGTTTTACCTAAATTTGTTTCTATTTGAATTGCATTTTTAGAATTTATATGAAAAATGTTATGGATGGAGCTGGATGTTATGAAAAGACAGAAAAAGGGGACATTCCTCCTTGACCTAACTGAATGTGAGGAGATATCCATAGGGTTTGATACTTTTGAAGAATTGTAGAACTATTTGAAGATGGGGTATTCATTGAAGTCATGAGGAGAAAGGGTGTTTGATCCTAATTAATTTTATAAAGCAGACACTTCTCACTAAATATGGGATTACCCATGTAATGGATTACAAAGATGTAATAAAAAATTACTTTACACCTAATAAAGTTTTTCAGAGAAAGAGGAAGTGGGAAATCATAAAGATGCTTGAGGAAAAGAAGAAGAAAAGGGACACTAGATTCCAAGGATTTTATGTTGAAGAAAAGGATCCTATCAAAAGGATGAACATAATAATTGATAACTTTGAAAGATTATATATTGAACCAAAAAAGAAAGATGAGGATCAGTCTTCAAAACTCTCCAAGCTTCCCATCAAACCAAGTGGTATTGTAATCACAAAGCCCCTACCAGACACTGCCACAATACAATCAAAAGCATCCCCTGAGCAACCAGGTCCTAAAAGGAAGAAGACACATGGAGTGGCCCCCTTAGTGGCATATGAAATAAGTGGAGTAGGGGATACTGAAGAGGTAGCCAATGTAGTTTGAATTTTAAAGATGATGAAGTTGATCAACCATCACCCAAGCTTGCAACTAATTCTCACAAACTAGAAGAAAGAGTGGATGTACATGGGAATAATGACCAAGAAAGTGCATGATGATGAAAGGGTGATTGTTTCCCTTAGATTTATTGAAGATGAAAAATTTATTCAAAATCCCGAGTTTAAGGATTTTTGGTTTAAGATGAAAATGAAATAATTTGAGGAAAGACTCCAAATTACTAATATGGGCACTAAGGAGTCACAACATGACCATATTGTTTCCCAAAATCTTGAAGAACTTAGGATTAATGAAATTACCATTAGCCCCCAAGAAGCAAGAAAATTGGTCTTAGAAAGCAATATACTAATTATTCCTGGGATGGAGATAAAAAGATATTCCTACTGGATCAAGTAAGAAGGAAAGGAGATCCCATGTTGGTTTTTGAATTCAATTTGGATGAGGGAATGAGTGGCATAGGTTACAATCCAAGACTTGAAACCCTAGTTGTTTGGAGAAAGAAAAAAAGAACAAATAAACCAAGATTGTTTGATGTTGTAAAAGAAATGAGAGGGATTGCCATGGTAAAGACATTTCAAGACACATCAGCATTGGAGGTAGATACTATGACAATGTACTCAACAATGTTTACTGGGGATGCAGTTGAAGCTATGGAGCTTAGATTGGGAGAATATGAGAAAGAAAAAACTAATCTTAATGATGAAGTGAATAGGTTATTCATAGAAAATGTGAAATTGAAAGAGTAGTTGAAGGGTGTAGGTCCTCCCAAAAGCACAAAATTAACAGTATGCCAACCCCTTTTCATCCAGACTGATACAGGTGCAATCACTATTGAACAAGTAAATGTGCTAAAACAAGAAATTGAGAAGTTGAAAAAGACTAATGAAGAAACATAGGAAAGAGCAAAGAGAGAAACCCTCAAGGTATTGGAATAGATCTTGGAACATAGGATTAAACTAATTGTGGATAAATTGGAAAATGTGTATGAATGTTATGTCTCCTTGTCACAAGTAGTTGATCAGATAAAGGCTCATGTACCTATATTGGACTGCTTATTCAAGAAATGGAAACCTGCATATCACACCTTAACGAATTTGTGCATAATTTTACAAAGGAGTGTTGAGGCCCTCACAACTTTAAAGCCTACTAACCAAATGGTTTGAATGGTCACAGATGAATTTCAATACATATATGTAGAAGACCAAAAGATCAAGGCAATAATGGATTGATTTCACACACTAAAGTAGTGGTTCATGCCTAAGATGCTAAGAGATGATGATCAACTAAAAGGATCTAAGGATTGGATAGATGAGTTTAGAAAAATTGTTCCTAACTGCCTCACTAATTTACAAAAGGATGGTGACATAAATAGTCACTACCTCAATATAACCTTGGATGGAATGATTGCACTGGATACTAGATACCCAAAATTCATCATGGATAGCAAAGGGTTATTAGACAACAAATGGAAGAGTCACTTGACCAACACAAAAAATATAGGAGTACAAATGGCCTCATGATTACACAGTGTACCAATGGGAGCAGACATATCTAGCTCCCCTAGAGGAATAGGCCTTGCAATGAAGTACCAAGCCTTGCATAAATTATCATGGAGAGAGGACCTTTCCAGATCTAAATGATCATAGGTACCTTACGATGAGTAATGGAATTTTGTATCTTGTGAGTGCTATGGACTTCAACATCTAATCATTTCTCTTCACTTCTCATCTTTCATTGCTTTTATTTAATCTTATGTAAGCAATGATAATTAATAAATTTTGATTTATGTTAAAAGTGGGTAACTGAAAAGACACTTTTTGACATGTTAGTTAGGACAAAATTTTGAAACATATTGTATAATATTTTTGAAGACCAACAAAATGAAGTTATAATTGGTGGCCAAATTTTGGTTTCAATTGTTTGTTGAAGTGAATTAATGAATGTTATCTTGCTATCTCCAATTTGATATTTACTTGTTATTTAAATCAATATATCAAGGGTATATCTAGTTTATCAAAACACATTTGTTGTCAAACAATTAATTTTGCACTACATTTTGGTGTCAAATCTTTGGTAATTATGGTTAGTTTCATTACATTCAAATTCTGAATTATGAGAAATTATATACAGTAAATAGATTGATGGCTATTTGGATAGTGAAATTAGCTCTCTTAGAAATTGATTGAAATATCTTGTCTTGAAATATCTAGAAGGATTATTTTAATTAAAGAGGATTTTGTGGTTATTTTTATAACAATGATTAACAATGATTTTCTAGTGTAGCTAGCTTGCTATTTTCATTCAAGATACAAGTCATGACCAAAGTCAAACACATACCAAGAAGATGGTACTCTACTTCAAACCCTCAACCTCACTTAGTTTAGTCTACTTACATGGGGATATTAAGGAATTTTCTAAACAGCTAATATATATCATTTGTTGTTTGTGAAGGAGAATCCTGTGAGTTCCAATATACCAATGGATCAATATCTGGTTTCTTAAGTAAAGATGATGTCACAGTTGGGAAACTCTTAGAACATCAGGTTAATAATTTTTGGATGCTAAGGCTTCCCATTTGGATATCAAAGATCTTTTCTCATCAACTTTATAAATGGATTCTTTCATGGTGCAGGTCTTTACTGAGACAACACATGAACTAGGGTTGACATTATTTTTGTTCAAGTTTGATGGCAATCTTGGGCTTGGTTTCCAGGAAATTTCTATTGATAATGTTGTTTAAGTCAAGTTAGTGTTGATAGCCTTCATTCTATAATATGTCAACCTAATTCTATAATCTAAGTGTATCACCTTTCTTAAAATTTGAACAAGGTTTTGAAATCAAGGGTTCAATATGTATATTTTAGGCTATGTTGAACACTCTGTTTAAGGCATTTGTTGACAAGGCTACCATTTTTTAATTAATTTATCTTTCTACTATGTTTGGACTTACTTTTGTAAACTTTCAATATACAATGAAATTTTATTATTTTTGAATTGAGACTAATAGTAATTTTATTGGTTGTATTGAGGCACAACTTCATTCATGGTAGAAAACACAACACCCTATTGCTCATATCAGATGGCATGTTGCATATAAAGGAGGAAAGATTCTAGCTAGGTTATTTTTTATTGCATTATTGAAGGATATAGCTTCATATATGGGACATGATCAACACTTTCCTTGGATTTTACATGTTACAACTTGCTCCTAGAAGATTTCCCACGTTGTAGAAGTTTTATGAGATGAAAGGGGCATGTGCTCACATTGAAGAGCTTCAAGCATGCGTTTCCATCATTGCAAAATTTTTTAGGAGAAGTTTCTTTCTTGCAATCATTTTTGTGCAATATTGTAACTCAAATTTTTAGTCTTGTGACTGAAAATAACAATTGTAATACTCTATTTCTAAGCTGTAACTAGAAAACCTTTCTTTTATTAATAAATTTCCCTAATTTTTCCTTCTCAATGGTTGTCTTATTATGTGCATTTGATGATTGATGTGCATTTCTATGTTTTATGCTTAAATCCTCAAATATCAGTAAATTAAAATGACTAAATATACTACTAATTCACATCAATTAATAATTAAATTGACTAAATATACTACCAATTGAAAAAAATAAGTGAACAACATGAATAATATTACTAGATATATGACCAGTGAAATCAATGAATAAAAATGACTAAATAAGTGACTAGTTAACAACAATCAATGATTAAATACATTCATGGATTAAAAAATGACTAAATAAATGACCAGATTACAACAAATAACGACTAAATCAACAACTAAATAAGTGACCAATTAAATATATTAGTGAATAAAAAATCACTAAATAAGTGACCAAATTATAGCAATCAATGACTAAATCAACAACTAAATATATCAGTGAAAAAAATGACTAAATAAGTGACCAGATCACAACAATCATTGACTAAATATACTACCAAATTGATCAATCAAAACAATCAATAAATGACTAAAACTGGTTTAGTCATCAATCTAGCCACAATATAAATGACTGGCAATAAACTAATAACGGTCACGTGACCAAGTTCAACCATTCATAAGCAGTTTTCAGTAGTTTTTTCAGTCATATATTGTTGTTTTTGTACTAGTGTAGGTTTTTTTCACATTAACATGTCAAGGTTTTCCCACTAACATGTCAAATGAAAAAATGACTTTGTAAAACCCTAATTCTAGAAGCTTCCAAAAACCTTGTTATAAGTGGTTGGGATGTATGTTGTGGTATCACATTTGTGAGATTGTAATTTTTTTTGCACTGAATAATAAAATCATTGTGTGGTTGAGTTTCTATGGATGTAGCCCATATTGGGTGAACCATGTTAAATTTTTGTGTTGATATCTTTTGTGTTATTCTTCATTGTTATTTCTGGGTTATTTAATCTACATATAATTGTTAATGTTTATTGCTCTAATCTTCCTAAATTCTAACAACTGGTCTCAAATCTACGTGTATTTTGGTTAATTGGTAGGAAACCTCTAGATTTGAGTGGGAGTAATGGAAGAAGACAAATTCAAGGTTGAGAAGTTCAACTACCAGAATTATCAATTATGGAAGATGCAAATTGAAGATTATTTGTATCAAAAGGATCTATGGTGATGATTGCAAGGAAAAATAAAGAAAGAAGCTACGATGTCTGATGAAGAATGATAAATTCTGGATAGAAAGGCACTAGGAACTATTTGGTTATTCCTAGCACCATCTATGGTGTTAAATATATCAGAAGCAAAGACACCAAAGGATCTAATGGAAGCTTTGGCTAAATTGTATGAAAAACCCTCAACCTCAAATAAGGTATACCTCATGAAGCATTTATTTAATCTGAAAATGATTGAAGGTGGATCTATGACATATCATTTAAATGAGTTTAATATGATTACTAGTCAAATAACTTCTATAAAATTAAATTTTGATGAAAAGGTGAGGGCTCTCTTGATTTTATGTTCTTTGCCAAAAAGTTGGAATAGCTTGGTAATGGTTGTAAGTAACTCTATCTCTGGTTCAAATACACGAAAATTTGATGATGTTGTAGGTGTTATTCTTAGTGAGGAAATGTGATAGAAAAGAATAGGTGAGAGTTCAACATCGGGTAATGCTTTGATTGTAGAGAATAGGGGAAGAACAAAGGAGAGAGGAAAAATCCCTACAAATCGTGGGAAGTCACAAGGGAAGTGAAAGAAAAGAACATATAAATCCAAAGGAAGAATGGATTGTTGGCACTATGGAAAGCCAAGACACTTGAAGAAGGATTGTTGGTCTTGAAAAGGAAAACAAGGAGACAAAAAAAATTATGACAGTAAGGAAGTTAATGTTGCAAGTAATAAATTGCGGGATGCTTTAATTCTATGTTTAGATAATGTTAATGATTCCTAGTTAATATATTCAGGGGCTTCATTTCATGCCACACCCCATAGGAAATATTTTGTAGATTGTGTTCAAGGTGATTTTGAACAGGTATATTTGGGTGATGATGAACCCTATCATATTGTTGGAAAAGGAAAGATAATTTAATCAAGTTACAAAATGGAAATGAATGGTTGCTACAGGAGGTAAGGCATGTTCCAAATCTGAGAAGAAATTTAATTTCTATAGGGCAATTGGGTAGTGAATGTTGCATAATTACCTTTTCAGACAAAGCTTGGAAGGTCACTAAAGGTGCATTAGTAGTAGCTAAAGGTGAAAAGGTAGGAAAATTGTATTTGTGTACTAGTAATACTTATTCTACCTTAGCTGCCATAGAAACTACTAGGATAGTTATAACACTTGCTACAAGGACACAAAAAAATTGTGGCACCATAGACTTAGGCACATGAGTGAGAAAGGGATGAAGATCCTCCACTCCAAAAAGTTGCTACCAAGTCTGAAGTAGATTGACTTGAAGTTCTAGGAAAATTTTGTTTATGGAAAATAGAAAAGATTATGATTTCTCAAAGTTGGGAAAGACAAGAAGGGTGAGAAATTAGAGCTTGTGCATTTAAATGTATAGGGACCAACTCAAACATATTCTCGTGGTGGCTCTTGTTATTATGTTACTTTTATTGATGATGCAATTAGGAAAACATGGGTGTATTTCCTAAAAAAAAAATTA
>VDFB02274944.1:0-129904 GCA_007258455.2 Sequoia sempervirens
ATACACATATGTGTATATACATACACGTGTATATACACATATATGTGTACATATATTCACATATACACACACATATATGTGTATATACACATGTACATATATATGTGTATACATATATACACATATACACATATATGTGTATATATACACATATACACATATGTGTATATATACACATATACACATATGTGTATATATATACACACATATGTGTATATATATACACATATATTATATACATATATATACACATATATTATATACACATATGTGTGTATATATATACACATATACTATATACACATATATGTATATATATACACACATATATATATATTATATACACATATATGTGTATACACATATATTATATACACATATATATACACATATTATATACATATATATGTGTATATATATACACATATATTATATACATATATATTGTATACTTGGGAATGCAGATGAGGTAAATTGAACCCTAATTACCTATTTTAATCCCACAAACCCTAATTTTTTTACTTAGGAAACCCTCCTAAGTTAAAATTAAGAGTTCCTGGGAACATTTGAACTATAAACGAGGGACCTATAAGCTTAATTTTTCGTTCTCTACACATCTAAACTAAAATAGAACATTGTCGCAAGCCCGACCCAAAAAATGATTTTTCTGGCCAACCTCTCAAGGGGGCAGCCCAACGTTGTACTATCTTTCTACTAACCACTGGGGCATAGTGGAGCATATTGTCGCAAGCCCGACCCAAAAAATGATTTTTGAGTTGAACGTGCAAGTCATGTTTAACTTTTGTAAATAAGGTTGTATTTGTTTTGTTGACTTTTTTGAATGATGTTTTGAATAATTAATTTAATTATTCAAATTTAGGGGAACATAATTTAATTAAACTATTAAGTGATAATAATTTAATTGATTTTGGGGAATAGGCTAAATTAGTGACATAATTGCCAGTATTGACATGGTATGATGGTTTAAAGGTGGCATTGTTGTTCTTGCCACCAAGGTTCAAACCCTATTGGGGTGGTATTGTTGAATGGTTGTATTCGGGTTCATAACTCTGGTTCAAAAGTGTTTACCCCTTGAATAAAAAAAAATAGTGACATAATTAAATAATTGATGTTATTTAATTAATCAAGAGGAATAAAGTTAGATTAGGACTTTATTAAATAAATGAAATTAATTTAATTAGTCAAAAATGATGAAAAAGTGATTTAATTAAATAATTTAAAGATTATTTAATTAATAGAGGAAATTAGGTTTTTTTATGTTAATGATGTGAAATGCAGTGATATTAAGTGTTAATGATGCCGATGATCAGAAAATGTCATTCAAGATGTGCGATAAGCATTAAGTCATTTTTACATGTCTACATTTTTCCCCTCTTTGAGACAAAGTACTAGTTGCTTTGTTTCAAAGAATTTGATGTTAAGATCAAGATTTGAAAAAATTTATATGCCCCATTATGCCCCAATGGTTAGCGGAAAGATAGTACAACGCTGGGCTGCCCCCTTGAGAGGTTGGCCAGAAAAATCATTTTTTGGGTCGGGCTTGCGACAATGTTCCATTTTAGTTTAGATGTCTAGAGAACGAAATATTAAGCTTATAGCTCCCTCGTTTATAGTTCAAATGTTCCTGGGAGCTCTTAATTTTAACCTAGGAGGGTTTCCTAGGTAAAAAAAATTAGGGTTTGTGGGGTTAAAATAGGTAATTAGGGTTCAATTTACCTCATTTGGATTCCTAGTGCTTAGTAAATTCTTATCTTTGGATTCCTTGATTTAGTGATTGTTGATTCATGATGTCGAGGATTGTAGGAGCCCTAATTCGTGCAAAGGAAGTTCGTGAGTTTGGGAGGCCCATTGGTGTCGGTACGGCAGTAGTTTTGAGTAATAAATGCTAGAATTTTTTTTAGGCGATAGCGGTAGTTTCATGAATTTTACGGTTTTGCATCGTTTTTATTACTTTTGATTTTTGTGAATGTACCACTCTTGCATTCTTCTAATACCTTTGATTTAGTTGTTTGCTATTGCTCTATATGTTCACTTTTGGTTTTTTCCTTTGAGTAAATTTTTTTCTATTGACTTTCTTGGTATGAAATGGTCGCCTTTGTCATTTGTGTACACTCTTGAGAGATTTTTTCACTTTTGTCATTTTGATTTCTATTGCATTTTATGACCGCTTTTGACAAAAAGTAACCACTTTTGACTTTCTTGACTGCTTTTGTCAAAAAAGTAACCGTTATTGCTTTTTGTGAAAGTTTTAGCTAGTTTATTTACAATCTTAGGATCATTTTGTGTTTTCGTATCAACTTCTTAACGTCATGGGTTGAATTTTTGCAGGCGGTTCTCAAATAGCTTTACTCGAGAGAGTGACAATTGTGTCAGTTGTTTTATTTGATCACTAGTTGTCATGAGCTTGAGTGGGATGTCCTAGATGTTGTAGGATTATGACATATCTACTATATGCCAATGATTAGATGCCATAGAGTGATGATGACCGCTCTTGTTGAGAGATGACATTCTAAGTCATCATCCTTTCACTTGTTGATTGGTGAGGCAACCATCACCTTAGAGGATGTATGGAGGATTCTCCATATTCCAATTCATGGAGAGCTCATGACCTATTATGTACAACAGGGTACACGTGCTATGCGACAAGTTCTTGGTGTTAGGAATCTTCAGGTTGTGGAGTCGGAGAAAGACCTATCTTCATTCATTGATAGTGTAGATCATGTTTCTTTGGTTTTATGTGCTTTGGTCTTGAGGCTTGTCATTCCTGATCTGAGAGGTAGACAATTTCCAGTTGGTTGGGGTATATGTATTGAGCAGATGTTTGAGCATGGTACTAGGTATGCATGGGGTTTGTGTCTCCTTGCACATCTATACAAAGACATGCATGAGGTTTCCTATCAGTGAGGCAATTCCATTTCCACCAGTGTTACATTGCTACATGTGTGGGTCTGGGAGCACATCTGAATGACAAGACCTAATGGTGCCCTAGATCGAGATCTAGAGGATCCATATTCTTATAAATATGGTGATTTTCTTCACTACACTTGTCCTAGCCAGCTATCTTATTGGCATCGTGTTATTGATTATATGCCTAGTTTCATTTGACGGCCATGGTTAGATTGTGATGCATGGCATGATGACCAGGAGTAGCTTCCATTTTTCCAGCAAACTCATTGGTTGATAGACTGTGTTCATTATTTTCTTGAGCATTATTTACCTGATCAATTTCTTCACCAGTTTGGCGAGTGACAGTCACGATTCGCTGATGATTACCATGCTCACTTCGGGAGGACTACCTAAGAGGTCAGGGTGTGGGGGCTCCAAGATGATTTTGATGCAACAGTAGTAGAGTTTAGGGCACTTGCCCCATTTGGATGGGGGTGGCCTATAGGATCAGTGGACCTAGGTACTACATGAGATTATGATCAGTGGTGGGGTCATCGAGTTCCTCTTAGTTTTACAAATCTTGTTGGTGGTGCACCAGCTGTTAGTAGAGTAGGTATTACTAGCCATAGGGGTGAGATACAATGACTCAGGATCATTGTTGAGCAGCTTGATAGAGCAAGACAAGACAAGCAATAGGATGAGTAGGATGATCCTATGTAGTAGGATTAGCTAGTGGCATCGGGTCCTCCTCCACCTAGGGATGCAGTGGGGGCAGCTCAAATCGCTTAGTTGACAGTGGCTAGAGATGTAGAGGTTGTCGAAAATAGGCCGTTGAGGCACAAGTTTCAGCCTTAACTATGGAGCTAGATGTTGCAAGACAAGAGAGATACAAGCTCAGGGCAAAGCGAGATACCGAGATTGGGTGACATCATTTTTCTGATGCACAGGTGCAGATTGTGACCACTGAGATGGATACCCTCAGGGCAGACTGTGATGCCCTTAGAGTAGAGTGAGACCAATTCATGAGAGAGAGTACCTACCACTAGAATCTATATGAGGTTTTTGCTCCCATAGGATGGATATTTCCTCACTTTGGTGAACCTAGTACAACTACCAATGCAACGGAGTTAGGCAATCAGTTAGTTAAGTAGCATGATTAGCCGTTAGTCATGCCACAACCTTCTCCTCATCAAATTCAATAGTTACATCAATCTCCACCCCGAGATGGGGAGAAAACTCCTTGCAGGCAGGATGAGCAGCAGGGTTGACTATTTCTTGATCTATTATGATGTTCATTCTATCAGAGACTTATGTTATAGACATGATTTTTTGTATATACATTCATCAGCCCAGCTAAGGCCTCATATATCTGTATTTTCTTGTATATGATATCACACATGTTACTTGATGATGTATGTGACATTCTCAGTTTTGATGATATCTGCGATATACCATGTTTCGATTTGGCTTTATGATGTGCTATGAGATGATTATGGATGATGATGTATGCTTGTGTTTTGTACCTTTTTATGTATTCATATGATGTGGATGGATGGATGATTCTTATATTGATGATAGACGATGTTCTATTATGTATATGATGAATGTTCATATATTATAGATGATTATACATGATGCATGATGTTTTTATTGCTTTACTATGGTCATGATATGTACTGATGAAATGGTGGATGCAGGATGGATGTGGTACTAATGATATTTTGATGCAAGATGGAGTTGTTAGTTAGAACAAGTGTTTAGATGATTTAGAGATGAATAGAAATTTGATATTGTTAGTTAGTGATGAGTTTCTTTTGCTTGCATGGATGATTCATATCTTTTAGAAATTCTTTTGATGTAGCAAACAAACATGATGCACAAGAGTATTAATAACCAAGGTGGCTTTGTATCCATTGTGTGGACCTTGACTTAACATATAAAGAATATTTTTTATCATACCAAACATACAAAAATCCTGTTAGAGTATATGGTTGAGTTGTGTTAAAACTTTTCGGACTAGTTACACAGAGAGGTATGAAATACCTAACTTGTAATTGCTACATGAATTGTCTCAAAGCAACTTCCATACATTAAAAAATGCAAGTATTTGTTGTGGTAGTATCACACAAACATCTCAAAAACAACACAAACATAAATCGACAGTTAATGCCACCATTCCTTCTTCTCTAAATCCTTATGGACGCCCTTGAGAGATCTTGGGAATGTGGTATTAAGTTAAATAAAAAAGATAAGAATTTGAAAAAAGATAAAAAAATGTTGTAGTATCACTTGCCATAGTTGTTTTTATCTTTCATGATGAAATTCATTGACGGCATGTCTATTGTAGGAATGTTTTATCCGTTAAGACTCATTTTTAGGATTGTAGATATGATTTTCAAATGGGTATGGTAGTTTATACTTAGGCATTATTTTCACTTAATTTTTGTCTAATAATTTCGATATTTACTTTGGAATTTTTGATTTTGATGCTTGTTTTGTTTGTTGTTTGTGTTGTCAAAGGGTAAGTGTGATGATTGTTTATTATGGATTATGAGTTTATTGTGATTGTGTGATAATGGATAGTAGGACCTTTTGATTTTCTTATTTTATCCAATGATGTTTTTATTGTTTTCAATAATTGTAGAAACAAATAGAGGGACCTAAAAGGACTGACCTAGTGCCTCGGGGGCTGATCAAAGATTAACCTTACCTATGTGACAAACGCAGAGACATCATAGTTTGACTGTATTGATTGACATTGTCTTTTGGATTTTTCTATATTTTATGAATGTTTTTGGATTTTGATAAGATTTTCGAATGTTTTCCCTTCTTTGGGTGAATAACCTAGGGCCTCAGGGGCTCATAAGTTATGATGGCCTTGCCTATGTTATCCACGCAAAGGCTCATAGTTTGCTCGTTTGATATGAACATGTTTTTGACTCTTTTTTCTTTTTTTTTTTATTTTTATTTTTTGACTAAGTTAAAAGAAAGCATGATAGATACCTATGGGGACTGACCTAAGGCCTCGAGGACTAATCAAAGATAAGCCTTCTCTATGTTATACACACAAAGACCATGTAGTTCAACTGGTGTTGAATCAAAGCATAACATATTTTTGGGATTTTTGATATTTTTTATTTTGTTTTGATTTTATTTATTTTTGGATGTTTTTGATTTTGATAGTTTTCCAACCGTGATGGGATTTACAAGGATCCAATCCACTACTAGTTTTGGGAAGTTTCCCCCAGTTTGAGACAAGATTTCCTTCATTGCGAGAGACAGATGTTGATGGTGCAATAAGGTTTGAAACTTGATTAGTTACAAGCCATGGTTGGTTTGCACATTTTATTATGGGACAGATGGGTGGATGCTTTTGATAGTGCTTCATAGATAAAGATACAGGTCTTATTCAAATGTAGCACCTATTTTCTAGGTTTTCACTATGGTACCTATCCTAGAAGCACCACAAAGTGGTTTTCACTTAAAGAATATTTTATTTCTCTTTACTGTTTTTCTTTCTTTTTGATTTTTTTGCTTTTTTATATTTTTTCATGAGGATACTCTGATGTGTTCAAGTATAGAACTTTTTAACATGACTACTGTTCAGTAGTTCAACTAAAGGTTCTCCCTCAGGAGTAGCCAATTGATAAGCTCTAGATCCATATCTTGTTGTGATGATGAATGGACCTAACCATTTTGGTTCAAACTTCCCCTTCCCATCCTAATTCAATTGGATCTTTTGATTCTCTTTTAGTACTAGGTCACCAACTTGAAAGTTTTTGTTTTTGATATTTTTATTATAGCTTTGTTTGAACTGATTCTAATATACCTAAAGATGGTTTAATGTGATCAACCACATTTCATCTTAGAGTTCCAACTCATTCAATCCAAACACCAGATATTCCTCATTGTTGACCATACCTTTCAGAGATATTCATAGTGAGGGGATTTCAACTTCAATAGGTAAGACAACTTCAGATCCATAGACCAATGAAAAAGGTGTGGCACATGTAGGTCTATGAATGTTAGTTCAGTAAGCCCATAGGGCTAGGTTTAGTTGCAAATTCCAATCACAACCGGCATAATTAACAGTCTTTTTTAGTATTTTTAGGATGGTTTTTTTGGATTCTTTAGCTTGATCATTTCCTTGGGATAGTAGGGCATGGAGAATCCATGCTAGATAGAAAAATTGGAACAAAGCTCTTTGAAATCTTGGTTTTTGAATGGGGTTCATTTTCCATTATGATGGTTTGGGGAATTCCATATCGACATATTAGATAATTCAAGATGAACTTGGATATCTGTTTTCTTGTGATGTACGTCAATGGAATTGCTTCTATCCACTTTGTCAAGTATTCAATTATCGTGATAATGAACTTGTGCCCATTTGATGAAGCGGGAGATATCTTACCTACCAAGTCTAATCCCAACTATGAGAGATGCCATGGTGTTGTTATCGGTCTTAGTTCCTATGCTAGTGCATGAACAAGATCACTGTGCTATTGGCATTGATGACATTTCTTTGAGTACTAAATGCATTCTTGTTTCATTAAGGGCCAATAGTACCCTGTTCTCAACAATTTTTGTACTAGATTAGGTCCACTTGCATGAGACCGACTAATACATTTGTGCACTTCCTATAAAGTGGTTTATTCTTCTTCCACATTGAGACATCGAAGTAGTGTTCTGTCTAGACTACGTTTGTATAGGGTATCTCCTAAGACAGTGAATCGGGGGGTTCTACAAATAAATGTCTTCTTTTGGCTTGTCGTTAATTCAAGAGGTATGATACCATGTTGGATATAGTCAAATGTATCTTGGTACCATGGTGAGTTAGATCCAACAACATCACAAACCAGTTCTAATTTTGGGATATCGAATACTGATTAAGGAGTTGCTCCACAATGAATTGGTACTTTGGAATGTTTTGTGGAATGTCAAGGAGCCAACCTATTGTTGCCATAGCATCAACTGCTTTGTTGTTGATCGAGGGAACCTATTCAAAGGTGAAGATGAAAGAATATTGTTTGAAACTATTCACCATTCTTTTATATGGCATCATCTTGCCATCTTTTGTTTAATACTCATCATTTACTTGCCTGATTACCAGATGAGAGTCTCCATAAACCTACAGTTCTTTTATCCTCCATTCAATAACCATTTTGAGTCTTGTGATTAGTGCTTCATATTATGAGATGTTATTTCTACATGGGAAAGCGATCATGGAAGCCTTAGGTATGTTATCTCCTTGTGGTGTGAGAAATAAGATACCTGCTCTTGAGCGGTGTTGTCTGTGGGACCCATCAAAGTACAAGGTCTAATGGCTTAACTGTTTGTTATCAAAATAATTTCATTTGGGAACTCTATTGTTAAAGGCTGGTGATTGTCCATTGGCACTTTTTCTAGTTCATGTGCTATGATTTTCGCTTTGATATCTTTTCTATCTATGTACTCTATGTCAAATTTTCTCATTATCATTACCCATTTAGCAATCCTGCATGTTAGAGTTGCTTCTGCCAATAGGTACTTTAGTGGATCTACTTTTGAGATCAACTTTACTTGTCTGTTCAAGAAGTGTCTCAACTTTTGTGCCGCAAAGATGATAGAAATACACGCTCTTTCTATGGGCGAATAGTTCAATTCATAGACCGCCAGTGTTTGACTGATGTAATAGATTGCTCTTTCTTTATTATTGTTGTTTAGTTGTGTTAAGAGAGCTCCTAATGCTGCTTGTGTTGTAGATATATAGAGGATCATTTCTTTATTTGGAATAGGTTGCATTAATTTCAGAGTGAGTAGATACTCTTTGACTTGTTGGAATGCCTGATCACATCTTCCATCCCACTTGTGTGTTATGTCTTTTTGTAGCAGATGGCTGAACGGATGACACTTGTTTGGCAACTGCGCGATGAATCTCTTGATGGACTATAGACTTTTTAGCTACTTAAATGTCTTCAAAGGAGGCATTTCTAATATAGATTTCACCTTTGTAGGATCTACTTTGATGCCTCTTCTTGATACTATGTACCCTAGCATTTTTCTAGATGTTGCTTTGAATACACACCTTTTTGAATTGAGCCTCAAGTTGTATTGTTTGAGCCTGTCAAATAATTTTTATAGGTTGGTCAAATGGTATTATCTTTTGATGTACTTCACTAGTATGTCATCCACATAATCTTCCATAGTTGTATGCAACATATCATGAAATATTGTAGTCATTGCTCACTTATAGGTTGCCCTTGCATTCTTTAGACCAAATGGCATGATGTTCCAATAGAAGGTCCCCATGCACAAGTGAATGCTATTTTATGTTGTTCCCGAGAGGATATTTTAATCTTATTGTATCCAGAGAAGTCGTCCATTAGTGATAGCATTTCATGCCCTGCAGTTAGATCTACAATCATATCAATGTTGGGAAAAGGGAAGTCATCCTTCAGGCAAGCCTTGTTTAGATCTCATAAGTCCATGCAGATTATTATTCCTCTAGTGGGATTTAATACTGGTACTAGATTCAACACCCATTCAAGATAATCAATTGGTCTGATGAAGCCCACATCTAGCAATTTTTGTAGTTCTATTTTTACCAAAAGTGCTAATTGGGGATGCATCTTTCATAGCTTCTACTTAAAGGGTTTAGCTCCAGGAAATATGGCTAGGTGGTGTATGCCCACTACTGGATCTAGCCCTAGCAAGTCTACATATGTCCATGCAAAGTTGATTTTCTTTTCATTGAT
This sequence comes from Sequoia sempervirens, assembly GCA_007258455.2. Classification (NCBI taxonomy): domain Eukaryota; kingdom Viridiplantae; phylum Streptophyta; class Pinopsida; order Cupressales; family Cupressaceae; genus Sequoia; species Sequoia sempervirens. The sequence continues at coordinate 9,642 of VDFB02274944.1, forward strand.
AAATGTTGAGAAGTTCACCATTTCTTCAGGATCAAGTGATGTTGCATGATATGTGGTTTTGGGTGTTTCTACTGTGCAAACATGGACAAGTTTGACATCTTCAACTAGGTGTGTTGATTTCTCTTGATATTCTATGGTGGGGAGATTGAATGTTCCATCTTCGAGCACCTCAAAGAGGTTTTCACCTTTAGATGTGTCCTTTGTTTTTCTCTTTTCTGGATCTGATAAAGCCACATTGTGGTTTTCTTTAGGGGACCTCTTTTTTATTTTTAAATTTGGTAAGTTATTTTTGTGATTGAAATACATAATCTCCCCTCTGAAATATGCTCCTTGATCTAGTTCCACTATAAACCCTTCTTTGTGATAGCATTGTTGTATATTGGTTTGAAGTCCCATGAACTCCCCAATAGCCTCATCATCTAGAGTATGATGTTGTTGGTCCCAATCTATCAATTGGGGATAATGTAAGGATATTTTATCATTGGTATCGATAAAGCTTATGGATGTTGTGGTTAGGTTAGGGAAAAAAAAAAATTCAGAGCTCCATAATGTATCTAAGTTGTATTCACTAGAGGCACAGAAATCCCATTCATACTCATTGGAATTTTTCTCGACATGGTCGTCATCAGATGTGGTCTCGAATGTAGGTTTGGTGATCATAGTGTTTATGTTGAGATTCTCAAACATGTTTTGGATATATAGATAGTCTTCTAGGCATTCACAAGTATCTGATGTCTCAACCGTGGTAGAAGTAACTTCTTCTTCATAGGAGGTGTTTTTAGAATTTTGGGTAATCATGTTAGATGTAGCATAACCAAGTCCAAGATTCTTGGGGTGCTTTTCCATGATGATTGGTTCTATTCTACCTTGTCCATGTAGACCAAGGCTGCCTTGTCTAGTGAATCCCATGTTCTTTTCTAGTTGATACCCTTTGCTCTTTTCATCAATAGCAAGGGGAGGTAGTGGTTGTTCTTGTCCTTCTTCTTTTTAGATCCATGAAGATACATCTTCTTTACATACTTCCTCATCTTGCATGTCACCCCACTTGGTGAAGATGGTTTTGACTATCATCATTACAGTTTGAACATGTCCAATCTCTTTTGGTCCTCCATATGTTTTTGGTGTGTGGGGAAGCATCCCAATACAAAAAAATTGGTTGAAGTGGTATTCCCCACAGCCCTTGTCAAGCACTTGGATTTTGGTATCAAATTTAGGTACCTCAGTTGATGATGGTGTAGTGGAGGAGGAAGCTAGTGATTTTGGGTCAATGTATGAAAAGGAGTGAAAATATATATCATTGTTGGGTATTTGTTGGATTTTTTGCTATACTTTCTTATACTTTTCCTTTAATTTAGCACAGTAGTGGAAATGTTCAAGGTTGACATATATGGTAATTTCATTATTGTCATAAGGAAACTTTAGGCATTGATGGAATGTAGGTGGTACTTCTTTCAAAGAATGAATCCATCGTCAACCCAAAAGAAGGTTGTATGGAAGCTCGAGATCCAATACCTAATAAGTAGTTTCTATTATTATTGGTCCTATCTGAACAAGTAGCCTAATTGTCCCTTCTGAATTGTGCTCCATATCATCATAAGCTTTAATGTTTATGCTCTTGCTTTTCTCTATGAAATCATAAGATTATCCTAATTGTTTCACAATTTTTAAGGTACAAATGTTCGGACATGTAGCGCTATTTGCGTACCCTCTTGAATTTATGTTTGTGGACATCCAACTCTAAATAAAGATCTTGGTTGTGGAAGAATTTCAGCGGAAGACCTTTCTTAGAAAAGACTAAATGATGAGTGGATGTGATATTTCCAACCATGGCTTGAAACTGATTTGTGTCAAGTTTGTTTGGGACTGATGTTTCAACTAGTTCTTTCTCCAATATCTCCTTATGTACTAGTTACAGTTTTAGGATCTCAAGTATGGATATTAAGGTTGGAGTTTTCTTGAGTTGTTCCACAATGCTATAGTCACTTGATGGCTTACTTGTGGTTTTAATTGGGGGTAGTGCTCCTTGGATTGTTTCTCTTCCCCTTCGGGTAGTTACATTGCATTCTTGATTAGCACCTAAGATGTTTAATGTATGGATAGTATGATCATCACAAGACATATGTCCTAGAACAGTATCCTCGCAATAAGAGAAGGTGGCCTTATGGTAATCTTGTTCTTTTCCTTTGTTGTTTGAACTAGAATGGTCAGGGATTGGATCCTTGTAAATCTTTATGTCTTTATTTCTGAGACAAGGTTCGGTGTCCACTTCTCCCTTTTCGATTAGATCTTGCACAATGTTCTTGAGTCTCATGTAGTTATTGGTGGTATGCCCCTTGATTTTATGAAATTCACATTTGTCATTCTCGTTATACCAAGGGGTTTTGAAATTGGCTTCCTCATAATTTTCTCTCTTGTTAATTTTGATGAGGTTCTTGTTAACTAGTTTGTGCATGATCACTTCAAGGGATTCTCCCAAAAGAGTGAATTTCCTTCGCTATTGGTCATATTGTCTTGGGGGTTTCCTTTCATTATCTTGTGCTTGATTTTGTTGTTGGTTGTCTTGTTGGTTATTCTATGGATAACTGAGTTGATTTTTATGTTGATAGTTGGGTTGGTTATTCTTTGGATAACCTTGTTGTGCTATTTGGACATGATTTTGTGGCATATTGGGAATTTACACATTGCGTACAACCTTAGCATAAACTACTCCATCATTGGTTATGTTCTTTTTTTTTGCCCATATTTTGGGTTTGTCATTTGAAGTAGAAGGTTGATCTTTTGGGTTGTAAATTTTGAGTGTTCCTCTTGCAACAAGGGCTCTTTCGATAAGTATTCCTTTTTCAATGGTTTCCTGAAATTGTTTGGGCATAGTACTGTGAGGTTGTAATTGATATCTAGATGCATGTTGGAAATGAAGACATCGACAAGTTGTTTCTTTGGAATGAACCACTTGATTTTGATCACTTTGTGTCTCCATCTTTGGAGGTATGAGGCGAATTCCCCCCCTTGAATTTGCTTGATTTTATAGAGGTTTGTGATTTTTATGTCTTTTTCGATGTTGTACAAGAAATGGGTGACAAACTTATTTGAAAATTCATCAAATGTTTTGATCCTTGGAGATAAACGTAAGAACCAGTCTATAGCGAGCCCACTGAGGCTCTGTAAAAAAGTATCATCAAGTAAGTTTCATTTTGTTGTAGTCCCAGGCGAGATACCAAAAACTCACATACATGCTCAATTGGATCTCCTTTCCCCCTATACTTGTCAAATTTTGGTATTTCAAAGCCTTTGGTGAAAGCCACCATGGATATATATTGATCAAATGGATATGGACAAATGTCTTGGAGAGCATAACTCTTCTTTGCTTTTCCAATTTGTATATCTGATATCCTCTAATTGAATGTTTGTAGTTGCACATTTATGTCATTGTTTGGTGTGCCTGTTTGAGGATGTTGGGTATAGTATAGCTATTGTCCCATGACATTTGTTTGGTCGTATAAAAGATATTGTGTGTTTATGGGATTTTGAGGACTGTGTTGTGTATAAGGTATGTTGGGTTCTTGTTGTGTATAAGGTAGGTTAGGTCCTCCTTGTGTACCTTGATATTGACCTTGAGGTATTCCTTGGTACTAATTTTACAGTCATCCTTGCTCTTGTTGTTGGGGATTTTGATGTTGGACATAGTGTTGTTCAGTTTAGGGTGTACTCTGATAGTTCGTCTGTGGTACACCATGTTGTTGTGAAATTTGTTGAAGGCTACCTTGATGTTGTGTTGAAGGTACGCCTTGTTGTTGTAGATTGTGATAAAGGGTACCTTGATATTGTGTTGATGGTACACCTTTTGTTGTGAGTGTTTTTGAAGGATGCCTTGGTAGTTCATGTTTGGTACACCTTGTTGTTGTGAGTGTTGTTTAAGGGTACCTTGGTGGTTTTTTTGTGGCACACCTTTTTGTTGTGGTTGATTTTGTTGAAGGTTTCCTTGGTAGTTCATTTGTGGAACACCTTATTTTTGTGGTTAATTTGGTTGAAGGTTGCCTTGGTAGTTCATTTGTGGCTTACCTTTTTTTTGTGGTTGGTTTGGTTGAAGGTTACCTTGATACTACGTTGAGGGTAAACCTTGTTTTGTTGAAGGTTTCCTTGATAGTTCATTTGTGGAATACCTTGTTGTTGTTGATGTTGTGGAAATTTCCCTTGTTGATTTTGTACATTGTTATAAGGGCCAATGTGGGAAGTGTGTTGGGGCATGTATTGCTCATGTGATGGGTCACCAACTTGTTGGTCCATTGGAATATTTCCAATTTTTTGCATCATATTATGTTGTGACATGTTTTGGGATATGTTTACTTGATATTGTTGTGCCACAATTGCTTGTTCAATTTGGGATGGTGATCTAAACAATGGGTTATCCTTGGGTTGCATTGGATAATTGTTTTGTGAAAAAAATGGTGGTATGTTGGAATTGATGGTTGGTTTTGGAAGTTTTCTAACTACTATTTGATCTCCAAGTGGAATAAGGTTTGGATCTTTTAGCATGTCCATGTTGAGGTCAATTGGTAGTTTTGCACCACTTTCTGCTAGTGTGAGGAAATATGAGTTAGCATTTCTTTCAAGCATCTTCTCCATAACCTTTTTTATTTTAGGTTCTTGGGAGTATTCTAATAGCTTCTCCTCAGTGAGTTCCTCATCACTATCGTATTCTTCTATGATCATGTCATTGGGATCTAGATTAAATTGATTTAGTCTAACGATCATGTTTTGGTGTCTAAGGAATACTTCCTCATCACTTGGTGGTTGGTTTGGTGTTGCCTTGAAGGAAGGTTCCTTTTGAGGAGTGTTGTCACCTAGAAATGCACCCTATGCACAGAGATTGAAACTGAGCTTCCTAAAGCAACATGGGATCATTTCAAGGCTATGGGTCACCTATAGTTGAAATGAACCTCTGGAGAAGGTCGGCTTCCTTTGGTGTCACCTAACTACTGATTCTTGTGGGGAAAAAGGAAGAAGGAATACATAAAATAAAGATTAAAATCTAAGGTGATACACTGAAATGATGAGGAATTATGAAAAGAAAACAGGATGAACATACAATGGGAATCCTAACTGTAAATGTTTTATGTGCTCAACACAACTTCTTCTAGACTTATGCATCAATCTTAATAGGTTCGATCTACATACACATCTTAGGAAGGAAAGATTAATTTCACAGCTCTAAGATATAAGTACAGAATTTATAAAACATGGTTAAAGACTTGCATAATCAAAAGAAAGATACAGAAATGAGAACAGTACAAACATGAACACTAGCTTCCAAGGTAAACTCTGCGTTGCATTCCATATTCTGATTGAGTTACAAAATATATATCGGTTGAGGAAGGATAGCTAAAAATCACTAACTCTTCTGGATGCATTACTCAAACTATTTACAAAAAGGAAAAAAAGCCTTAAATATCAAAATGTGTCAGCCCCTTAGGGCTTACAAAAATATCCACCCTAGAAAAATCTATCTTCTCAGATCTTTTCAACTAAGTTTAATGCAGAACCCCTACATGTCCCTGCTGTGAAGATTCATCCCTGGGGAAGCCTTCTTTAGATATTTCACAGCTACCGCATTCATTCAGATCCTGGCATCGTGTCCTATTTGAACCACCTCAGCTGAATGCCTTAAATTCCCTTAGCTCACAACAGATACATGTTGCATTCATCCCATTGACATTCATCATTCTAATCAGACCACCATGGCTCCCTTTAGCTCCTCCTGGTTGGTCAAGCATATTCCATGCAGACTTTGTAGGTGGTTGAAACTTCTTTTGAAAAGAATCACATCTCGACGAGACATTGAAAGTGTCTCACTGATGTGATTATGTCCTTTGAAACTTATCAGCATGACTCAAACTGTCAATGAGACGTCATGACAAAAATCCTATCTCCTAGCAAGACCATCTATTTTGGGGAGACCTTTACCGACGTCTCCAAAAGTTATACCACTAAGCTCCCTTCCTTCTATCGGCCAGACATTCTTATATTGACAAGACCTTGAGCCAATGTCAAGTTCTTTTGGCGAGGTCTTTACTTTCTGGTCGGTGAGACATGATGCGGTCGTTGAGACATCATGAAGAACTTCCCCTGTCTGCCAAAGCTCTCCCCATTTCGTTGAGAATCCTGCCGGTCAGGAAGATATCATACTGAAGGAAAGTTGCTTAGGTGAGGGTCTTTCCTTTCGGCATGACTTTCCTCTATCACCTAGACCTTACACCAAGGTCCTCACTTTCTTCCAAGCTATTCACTTTACTATCAGCGAGACATCACTAAGTTGGGGAGACATCCTATCGAATTCACAAGACTATGCTGAAGTATTGTCACCTTCGGCGAGACTTTGGACTGTCGCCAAGATCCCATGGCAAAAACCCCAACTCTTAGCGATACCAGATGTTTCATTGGTGGGACCCCCACTTGTTTACTTCAGCCATCAAGAACCCCTGGTCTGGGAGACACCCACTGGTTGGCAAGAAGTTATGCCAAAGGCATTTTAGCTTGGCGAGGCCCCATTTCATCTATCAGCAAGAGACCATTAGTGTCTCCCTAAATGCATTTTACCTTACCGAGCTCCACTTTCCTTTCACTAAGAGATCACCGAGTCGGGGAGACCTTTCTCTGACTTAGAATTCTATACCAAAGGTCTTCATATTGGTGAGATTTTGGCGGGTCGCTAAGACCATACCCAAGCGCTTTGTCCTTTGGCGGGCTCCTTTCCCTATTGGGGAGACATCTTCAAATCAAGGAAACCTCAGAGCAAAAACACAATGCTATACCGAAGTTAATCCATGTCAACAAGACAATCTCAGCTTTCCAAAACATCATGTAGAAATCCCTTCCCTTTGGCGAACTCTTTTTCCTTTTTGGGGGCTCCACTGGTTGGTAAGACCTTCGCCGATGACACTTACTATGTCGCCAAGACTTTCCGGTGTCGGCAAGACCTCAGGATGATATCTTCAAAAATTGGCAAGCCCTTTCATGTTTTGGTGAGGCCTCCCTTTGATTGGCAATACCATCTCTGTTCGCTGAGACCTTTTTTCGAGCCCTTCACCTCTTGCCAAGCTTTGATCTCGGCAAGACATTACGAGTCAGGGAGACATCCTAGCAAAGTCCCTTAGTCATACCGAGGGGTTCCTTTGTGTCGACGGGACTCCTGCCGAAGACAACCATATCAAGGCCCCTTCCCTTCCTTTTGGTGAGACTTTGCCTTTGCTAAGACCTCCTAGCAAAGCCTGCCTTCTTATGCCAAAAGCATCTCTCCATCTGAGGCTCCTCATACGTCGGCGAGACATTAGGAGTCGGGGAGACCTTAGCCCAACTTGAAAGCTATACCAAAGGTTCACTATTGTCAGTGAGATACCATTAGTCACCGAGACTATATGCTGAAAGAGATCTCATACCGATAGGATCCCTAGTTTGAAGCACTCAAACTTAATGGAAACCTTGCTAGTCGGCGAGACCTCTGAAATGTCCTGCCAACTTTCCCCTTAGATGATTTTCATGCCGAATCTCCCTAGGGAAGCTTCTCCCACTAAGTTCCCCGTGACCTAGCAACAAATGTAGAGTCTTTGCCCTTGTGTGAATGTTCCATTGGCCTCTGAAGATCTAGCATTTGATTATCTTTCTTGATTTAACTATAGGTGAAATAGAGGTGACAATTCTGGCAACCTTTGCGGGATGTTTTCCTACTAAACATGAGAACTAGTAGCTACAATTTTTCCATTGGGTATGGCGACATTAGAAAGCTCAAAGAACAAATAAAAACGTCAGTCGACACATGGTTGCAATTCACATGAGACTTATAGAACACAACAAATTTTCCAAAATGACAAAAATAGGAGAAAAGGAAAAGAACTATTTACTGTGCTAAACAGCACCCAGGGAAAGGAAAAAAATAGAAAAACAAACGAGCCACGGTGCAAAAGCACTTATTGAAAACATAACACTTAACTAATATATACAAAAGAGGAAATCCATTAGACTTAAAAACAAGGCTTAAGGTGTATCCCATTAACTGGGATAGGAAGTACTTCCCCTCCTGTTGTAGCTAGTTGATACACATTGTGTTCCTTGCAGTCTGTGATAATAAATGGACCAGTCCACATATTGTCAAACTTAGTGTGATGACCAAGTCTGCTTTGAAGAACATCCCACCTAAGCATGAGGTCTCCCTCCTTAAAATATTTTGTTGTAGCCCTTTTTTCAAATGTCTTCTTTGTCTAGAGCTGATGATACTCCAAAGTTTTCATTGCTCTATCCCTTGATTCTTCAAGCTCCATGAGATTTTCATACCTTATAGACATTGAGTCCTATCCCTCAAGCATCTCCAACTAGTGAACAATGTCTAGAGCTGGAAGCTCCACAGATAGGGGCAATCTTGCCTCTTTGCCATAGACCAACATATATGGTGAATTGCCAATAGACCTCTTAGGGGTCACTCTGTCTGGCCAAAGTGCATTCTTTAAACTGATGCGCCAGGTCCTTTGATTATCCTCTATGGTTCTTTTAATGATCCTAATGAGATTCTTATTTCTTCTTTCAGCTAAACCATTACCATCGGGGTCATAATTTGAGGATGTATTCAAGTGAATGCCATGTTTAACGGCCCAATCATTTACTCTTAGACCCATGAATGCAAGAGTATTTTCAGATATGATGGAGTTAGGAACTCCAAATCTGGTGACTATATCTTCATAGAAGCTCAAAACTGAATACTCTTTTGCTTCTTTCAATGCAACCGCTTCTGTCCACCTTGTAAAATAGTCAATGGCTGTAAGTACCCACTTGTGATCAGTACTGGAAGGTGGATTTATTGGACCAATTAAATCAATGCCCCATCTCATGAAGGGTTGCTCCACTTGAATTGGATGCAGGGGCATAGCTGGTAACTTTTCCTTTCCTAAAAATAGAGCGCATTTGATACACTTTCTTGACCAGGAACATGCATCCTTGAACAAGTTGGGCCAGTAGTAACCAGCTCTCATGATTTTCCAGGCAGTAGTTCTAGGAGCAAAGTGACCTCCTACAACTCCATCATGAAATTCGTGAAGTACCCTCTCAACTTGGTGACTATGAATACATCTTAATAGGACACCATTCAGATCCTTTTTGAAGAGAACATTATTTACCAACACATATGGTATGGACTACAATCTGAAGTATCTTCTTTTAGCTCTATTTAATCTTAATGTGCATTCACGAGTTTGTAAAAATTGGATCATATCTTGAACCCAATTGGTTGTCCCTATTGGTACATCATCTTGAGCATTCTGAAACTCATTTATATTAGCAAGGATAACATCCTTTTCTAGTTCACTTTCACTGCTTGACCCAGTAGCAAGTTGTTCATAGAGGCCCTTGCCTCTAACCAATTTGGTGATCTTAATATCTACGTCGTATTCCATGACCTTAGTGATCCATCCTGCTCTTTTTTCATTGAGATCTTTATTCAATAGAAAATCCTTCACACTTGAGTGTGACACCATGACATGAATTTTATTATGAGAGATCAAAGGCTTGAATTTCTTTAGGCTTCTGATCACAGCAAGAACATGCCTCTCTACAAAGGAGTATTTATGTTCATAATCAACCAATCCTTGACTGAAAAAGGCTATTGGTTGTTCTAAATTCTCTTCATTTTTTTGAACCAATATTGCAAAAATGTTACTTGTGCTACCATAAGCATACAGATAAAAATATTTTGAAAAATTGGGATTTACCAGCGTAGGAGCTACTGCTAAGGCTTCCTTGACCTTTTCAAAACTATTCTTGGCATCCTTTGTCCAACTAAAAACTGCATTTTTCTTTAACATAGCTGTTAAAGGTTGTAATAGGTTTGCAATATCAGGGATGAATCTTCTTAGAAAGTTGATCTGGCCCAGAAAGCTCTATAGACCCTTCTTGTGATTAGGTAGCAACAACTCAAGTATGGCTTTGACTCTCTCAGGATCAATAGTAATTCCTTGCTTTGACACTATGTGTCCTAATAATTTCCCTTCATGAACAGCAAAGATACTCTTCTTTGGATTGAGAGAGATACCAAACTCTCTGCATTTTTCAAAGACTCACCTAAGATGTAACAAATGTTCATTAGTATTTTTGGAATAAACTGTAATATCATCCAAATAAATCAGCATAATCTTGTTGATCAAATTTTGAAATGCCATGTCCATGGCCCTCTGAAATGTGGCACCAACATTAGATAGACCAAAAGGCATCCTTTTGTATGCCATGGTGCCCCATTTAGTTGTAAAAGCAGTTTTGAACTGATCTTCTTCTTTAACCAGCACTTGGTTATACCCTGAAAAACCATCTAATAAGGAAAATCTTTCAGAACCAGCAACCTCTTGCAAGATTCGTTCTATGGAGGGCAGTGGGTAGTGGTCTTTCAAAGATGCTTGGTTAAGATCCCTAAAGTCTACACAAAGCCTTATTTCACCACTTTTCTTCCTAACCGGTACACGGTTAGAAATCCATGAAGTGTGTTTGATAGGAAAGACAATACCCCCCTCAACTAGTTTAGTCAGCTCTTTAATCATTAGAGGCTCAAGTTTACGATTCAAGGGCCTTTGTTTCTATCTTACTGGCTTAGCATCAGGCTCTAACTCAATTGTGTGCTGAGCAATATGGGGATCAAAACCTTTCAAATCTGAATATTCCCAAGCAAAGACATCATAGAATTCATAAAGCAACGAAATCTTGTTTATCTTCATGTGAACAAATTTTTCCTATCTTAAGAAGTTTACCTTTGAAAATCTCTATTTCTTCATAGTGTTCTTCTTTGATTTGCAAACTAGCTCTACCCTTTTTAAGTTGATCATCAGTACTGAAAATCGACTCTAAGGTAACAAGGCCTTTGGGTAATTTATTTGTCTTTAGCTGTATGACTTGATCGCTATACTGTTGCTTGAGTTTTGCTTGATTCACCATGGAGAACTGATCTTCCTCGAGCAAGAAAGAAAGGATCTGCTCCTCACTATCAAAAACTTGCCAGGATCTGCTCCTCACTATCAAAAACTTGCCAGTGAATGTTGTTATTAGGAATTGATGATCTAACCACAACCTTCACATACTACTGTAGCTTCTCTTTTTTAATGTCATTTGGAATATCAAATTGTGCCCCAATGGTCGCGAGCCTATCGGCATGCTTGTTCTAATTTCTTGGGATAGACACTAAGTTAAAGGCATCAAAATCTTCGAGCATGTACCACACTCTATTTCTATAAGACTTTAATGTGTCATTTTTAGCAACATTCAGGCCCCTTACTTGATTAACAATTAATTCACTATCCCCATAGACTTTCAAGCTGGTTATTCCTCTCTTCCTTGCCCACTCTAGACCTTAAACAAGGCCCTCATATTCAACAGTGTTATTGGAGCATGCAAAAGAAAAACGGAATGCAAAGTAGTACCTATCACCTTGTGGAGAAATCAACATTGCGCCTCCTCCTTCCCCATTCTTACTTCTCGAACCATCGAAGAACATCTCCCAAAGTCCATTTAGTGGTTGCAACAACTGATCCGCATCTTTCTCCAAGTTTGGAATCTTTGTGGCAGGCTCAAGAATGACATAGTTTCCCATACCAGCATCTTGAATGAGGTCCTCAGGGCTGTCCAATACATTCTCAACTGCCCATTCATGCAGCAGCACGTTAGGAACAACTTCTGATTGGAGTTCTTGAGCAGCAGCTAATTCATTGTCAAAAAGAATGACACAATTTGTGTCTGCAATAGTAGGAACAACATTAAAGGGACTTGGGTTATATGGCTCAATGTGATCCTTAGCCAATCTCTCAAATTTAATGGTTACCTTGGTTTCCTATTTTTTTCTAAATAGCATATGTGACCAATCAACTGATACATAACCACCTATCTTGGCTGTAAAGTCTCTAGATAAACACAAGGAAAAGAAAGGTGGGGGGTCTATGACACATATGTCTTGAGGAACTAAAAAATTTGGACAAGCATGGAGGGTGAGATTTAAATCCTTGATAATACCCAAAGTATTAACCGAAGTACCATCCAATTGGATCACTCCCTTCTCTAAAGGCTGGTATTTTAGTCCAAGTTTGTCAGCAATTTGTTTTGGCATCACGGAGCTGCTAGCTCCGCTATCTACCATACAGTTGTGAACTAACTTATCACCAATAATCACTGACACATAGAAAGGAGGTGGTTTAACACCTTTTTCAATCTTCGTGTGAGGCTGTTGATCATTTCCCTGAGAATTCTTTGTTAACACAGCTCTAACCTAACCTATTGGGGGCTCGGATTCATCAGACATTTTCAAACTTGACAGGGTTGATTGTAACATATCCTTTTGACCTAGGATGGATAATGAGTTCCACATGGACATTGTATCATTCATTTTTCTCATACCATCAAGGATATTATAAGGTACAATTGGATTTACTTTAGGATGTACCTTTATACCAGTATGATCAGCTTGCGGGTGTGACTGCTCCTTGTCCAGGAGTTGCTGATTTCTTTGCAAAACAGGAGCCACTTGAGATGTAGATGGTTCTATAGTCACTACCTTTCCCTTGTCAGCCGCTTGACTAAGCTCAAAATCTCTCTTCTTTTCCCTAGTGTTAGCTACAATTGGAGAACTATATTCATTCAACCCATAGAACTCTTGACCTTGCCAGTTAAGTAGGGTTGTATCATTGCTAAATTGGTCCTGGTGTTGTGAAGATGGATCATTGCATGCATTCTGCTGTGAACTTGAAGCATTCTGTACCATAAGTGCCTGATTGATTAGTCCATTTGAGCAAGTGGCTTGATTATGAGGTTGGTTACAAGGGTAACACCACTCATAGTCTACTGCTAATTTGTTTTGGATAGGAACCAGCTCCTTGGTCGCACTAACAGGAGCTGAAGCATAGGCCTAAGAAGGCCTTGTATTCACACTTTGTCTTGGGCCCTGATAATTGCCCTGATATTGTTGTCTATTCCCTTGGAATTGCTGCTACTAACTTTGGAAGGGCTGACTTGAGGCCTGACTTTACTGTTGATAAGGCCTAGAATAGGACTGTTGTTTCTCCAAGTGCACCAACTTGTTGCCAAAAGTTTGTAAAAGACTTTTGATCTCTTGTAACTCCTGTGATGAGCTTGAAGCAACACTTTCTTATTTATCAATGGTTGGAACAGCAGCTAGCATCATTGGTATAGTTGGTAGAGGTGTGAAAGCAGGTATTTGCAAAGGGATGTTTGCATGAATATCTAGAAATATAGGCATTGGTGGCCTAGGAGTAAGTTTTACAGCTTGCATTAAGTTGTTCTCCACTCTTATTTCTATTTCGAAAGCATCTGGAAAGGACACTCCCCCCATTGACTGTATCATGATAGCTATGTCGCTATTTAGGGCCCTCAAAAAATACAAAAATACGTATTCTGGAGGAAGCCTCACCATTGCAGGGATCCTATCCTAAGTTCTCTAAAATCTAAAGTTGAAATCATTCATCTGCTCTTGGGGAGCCCTCTTAATTGTAGTTAATTGCTCTAGTAGAGACAAGTTGTCAGACCTGTCTTGAAATTGCTTATGCAACTTGTCTCCAAATTTGTCCCATGTTGCAACTGAACTGACGGGTAGGATCCTATACCACTACACAACTCTTCCTTTCCATGAAGCAGCTAGTAATCTCACTGCAACGTCCTCTTGGGTTATGTGGCGGACTCTGCATAATGAATCCACATCTCTCATTTGTTCAATGGGAGTATTTTGGTCTTCTCCCGTGAAAGTTGGTAGACTCTTCAAGGCTGCCATTGGGATGTCATTGTGTTGTACTAGATTCAAGGGGCTCCCTCCATTAAAAGTAACAAAAGGTTGATTCCTTGTAGCGGCCATTAGAGGTGGTTGTGGCGGATTTACTGGTATTCTAGATGAAGTCAAGGACGGGACAGCAATGTGTGATCCCACAGATGGAGTAGACTAAGTTCTCCTAGAATAGATAATTGTTGTTCCTGTCCTTTCCTCTACTCTACCTTGTCTTCTTGGTGGTGACAGTTGCAAGTATTCAAAACGGCCTGAGCTGCTTCTTGTTTGAACTCTTTTCATAAACTATAGAAGGCGTTGATTTCTGGAGTTCTTCCTCTTTATGGAGTCGCCAGGTATGCAAAAGGCTTGTATAAAGTCTGTAATTCACTAGCTGCATACCAAACCAGCAGTTCAATCTAGTTCACTATCCCACCAGGCATGCCAGAAACTATTCTCACCTAGAAATGCACCCTATGCACAAAGATTTTAACTGAGCTTCCTAGAGCAACATGGGATCATTTCAAGGTTGTGGGTCACCTATAGTTGAAATGAACCTCCAGAGAAGGTCGGCTTCCTTTGGTGTCACCTAACTACTGATCCTTGTGGGGAAAAAGGAAGAAGGAATACATAAAATAAAGATTAAAATCTAAGGTGATACACCGAAATGATGAGGAATTATGAAAAGAAAACAGGATGAACATACATTGGGAAACCTAACTATAAATGTTTTATGTGCTCAACATAACTTCTTCTAGACTTATGCATCAATCTTAACAGGTTTGATCTACATACACATCTCAGGAAGGAAAGATTGATTTCACAGCTCTAAGATATAAGTGCAGAATTTATAAAACATAGTTAAAGACTTGCATAATCAAAAGAAAGATACAGAAATGAGAAGATTACAAACATGAACACTAGCTTCCAAGGTAAACTCTGCGTTGCATTCTAGATTCTGATTGAGTTAAAAAATATACATCAGTTGAGGAAGGATAGCTAAAAATCACTAACTCTTCTAGATGCATTACTCGAACTATTTACAAAAAGGCAAAAAAGCCTTAAATATCAAAATGTGTTAGCCCCTTAGGGCTTACAAAAATATCCACCCTAGAAAAATCTATCTTCTCCTTAGATCTTTTCAATTGAGTTTAATGCAGAACCCCTACATGCCCCTGCTATGAAGAGTCATCCCCGAGGAAGCCTTCTTCAGATATTTCACAGCTACTGCATTCATTCTAATCTTGGCATCGTGTCTTGTTTGAACCACCTCGGCTGAACACCTTAAATGCCCTGAGCTCACAACAAATACATGTTGCATTCATCCTGACATTCTTCATTCTGATCAGACCGCCATGGCTCCCTTCAGCTCCTCCTGGTTGGTCAAGCGTATTCCACATAGGCTCTGTAGGCGATCGAAACTTCTTTTGAAAAGAATCGCATCTTGGTCAGACACTAAAAGTGTCTCACCAATGCGATTATGTCCTCTGCAACTTATCAGCATGACTCAAACTATCGCTAAGACATCATGAAAAAAATCCTATCTCCTAGTGAGACCATCTGTTTCGGGGAGACCTTTGCCGATGTCTCCAAAAGTTATACCGCTGAGCTCCCTTCCTTCTATTGGCCAGACATTCTTATATCGACAAGACCTTGCACCGATGTCAAGTTCTTTCAGTGAGGTCTTTACTTTCTGGTTGATGAGACATGACGTGGTCATTGAGACATCATGACAAACTCCCCCTGTCTACCCGAGCTCTCCCCATTTTGCTAAGACTCTTGTCGGTCGAGAAGATATCATACCAAAGGCATTTTGCTTTGGTGAGGGTCTTTCCTTTCAACATGACTTTCCTTTATCGCCCATACTTTACACCGAGGTCCTCACTTTCTGCCGAGCTATTCACTTTACTGTCAGCAAGACATCACCAAGTCAGGGAGACATCCTATTGAATTCACAAGACTATGTCAAAGTATTGTCACCTTCGGCAAGACTTTGGACAGTCGCTAGGATCCCATGGCGAAAGCCCCAACTCTTAGCGATACTGGATGTTTCGTTGGTGGGACCCCCACTTGTTTTCTTTAGCCATCAAGACCCCCTGGTCTGGGAGACACCCACTGGTCAGCAAGAAGTTATGCCAAAGGCATTTTAGCTTGGTGAGGCCCCATTTCATCTATCGGCAAGAGACCATTAGTGTCTCCCCGAATGCATTTTACCTTACAGAGCTCCGCTTTCCTTTTGCCAAGAGATCACCAAGTTGGGGAGACCTTTCTCTGACTCGGAATGCTATACCGAAGGTCTTCATATTGGTGAGACTTTGGTGGGTCGTTGAGACCATACCTGAGCGCTTTGTCCTTCGGCGAGCTCCTTTCCCTATCGGGGAGACATCTTTAGATTAGGGAAACCTTAGAGTACAACACTATACTGAAGTTAATCCATGTCGACAAGACAATCTCAGTTCGCCAAAACATCACGTAGAAATCCCTTCCCTTTGGAGAACTCTTTTTCCTTTTTGGAGGCTCCACTGGTCGGTGAGACCTTTTCTGATGACACTTACTATGTCACCAAGACTTTTCGGTGTCAGCGAGACCTCAAGGTGATATCTTCAACTGCTGGCGAGCCCTTTCATGTTTTGGTGAGGCCTCCCTTTGATCAACAAGACCGTCTCCATTCACCGAGACCTTTTGTTGAGCCCTTCACCTCTTGCTGAGCTCTGATCTCGGTGAGACATTACGAGTCAGGAGACATCCCAGCAAAGTCCCTTAGTCATACTGAGGGGTTCCTTTATGTCGGCGGGACTCCTATCGAAGACAACCATATCAAGGCCCCTTCCCTTCCTTTCGGTGAGACTTTTCCTTTGCTAAGACCTCCTAGCATAGCTCACCTTCTTATGTCAAAAGCATCTCTCCATCTGAGGCTCCTCATACGTCGGTGAGACATTAGTTGGGGAGACCTTAGCCCAACTTGAAAGCTACACTGAAGGTTCACTATTGTCAGCGAGATACTATTAGTCATCGAGACTATATGCCGAAAGAGATCTCATGCCGATAGGATCCCTGGTTTGAAGCACTCGGACTTAATGGAAACCCTGCTAGTCGGTGAGACCTCTCAAATGTCCTGCTGACTTTCCCCTTAGATGATTTTCATGCCAAATCTCCCTAGGACAGCTTCTCCCACTGAGTTCCCCGTGACCTAGCAATAGATGTAGAGTCTTTTCCCTTGTGTGAATGTTCCATTGGCCTCTGAAGATCTAACATTTGATTATCTTGCCTGATTTAACTGTAGGTGAAATAGAGGCAACAAGGAGTTGTAAGGTCACTTGATTTGTATCCCCATGGGTTGGTTTCCTCATTAGTGATGTTGTTTTTCAGTGCATTTGAGCTACTCTTGTTTGCTTCCATCTTTTTTCTATGTTGGGATCTCATGGTTGTCATAAACAATTCCAAGACCTTGGGAAATTTTGGTGATTTCTAAATACGGAATGAATAATGCTTTATTTTTAGGATTTTTTGTTTTTTGAGTATTTTTGGTCAGCCAAGATTCTCTATTGCCATGTAGGAGGTGGTAATACTAGCCTTTCAGCTGCAAGATCATCTCTTCATTCTTCTTCATCTAGGATATTAGCTATGTTTCTCCACTGAGTTGTTGTTTCCTTTTTCTCAAACACGAAACTTCTCAAACTGTTGATAATGTCTATTTGTTCACCTTCAATTCGTGTGAGGTTTGGTTGTATAATGGGTGTCATAAGATTTGGTTGTTGAACTAGGGTAGTAGGATGCCTAATGGTCATAAAGTGAGTGATGTTGGTAAATTTTTTGGAAATGATGCTAACTTTGGGATTCAAAATGTTGAAAACTTGGACCAATATTTCACTTCATTTTTCTAGAGGATATATTTTGAAGATCTACTTGAACTAGCCTTGAGATGCAAGAAAATGTTGATATCTTAGAAATCAAGAGTAAAGGAATAATCCAAGTTGTGTTTTGATTTTGAATCCTAAAACTAGGTTGGGTTGTTTGATTTTGTAAATGGATATGGATTAATGTTGATATGACATGTTTTGGAAGTCTAACTATTTTGTTCTCAAAAGGTAAAAATATTAACTAGTTTAGGATCAGTTTATGATTTTCACCAGAAAATAAGGAAAAAGGCAGAAATCTTTACAACAGTAGTGTTTGATTTTAGGACAACTGTGATAAAATTTAGAGTAATAGTGGTCTTTGTTTTAGTTTATGACTGGTAATAGAGAGCTCAATAGCGATAAGTTTTGGCAAAAGCAATTTTTTTTTTGTCAATAGCAGAAAATTTTTCTGTGACAACTACAGTGGATTTTAGTAAAAGTGGCCTCTATTTGCAAATTTTTTGATTGGTGAATAGTGAATGCAAAAGCGACAGTTTGGTCAAAAGCGGCTAGATTTATGTCAATTGCGACTCAAACTTTAGATCAACTACGGTAATTCTAGGATCAATTGCGGCAAATGTAGGTCAACTGCATTCTATTTTTTAAAGGCACCAAGTTCTGACAGTCACTATCATAATCCAGAGAGAAAAATCAACTTGTTTTAGATCAATTGCAATGATGTTTAGTCAATAGCTACATAAATAGTAGCAATAGCGGCTTCTGTTCAGATTCATTTCCAATTTTTGTTTTGACAACATTTTTTGGAAAAGTTTGAAATCTTTTGAAGTCTTGTTTGTTTTGATTTGTTTTGATAATTTTGGCAAGTGATACAACACAACACAACAATCAAAACTATTTGACTCTAAATTTCTATAGTTTAAGCAAGTTTCTTTCCACAAAAGCTCAAAGTTTGTGAAAATCAAGATAATAAAACTATAATTACCAATGTTGACTTTGGTCTAAAATGGGACTTGAAATGTAAGCCTAAATATTCAAAAACCTTTAGAGATATTTGTTTAAGATATCTTTTAAGGAGTACAAACATAGGGCTTTTTCAAAGTTATTCACACTAAGTCCAAAGGGTTTGAAATTTGATAACCAAGTTCAATGTTTGTTTTGATGTGTTCTTTTTAAATCAAGCAAAGTGTTTGATGTCCAAAGTAACAAATAATTTTGGAAAGTTCGTGAAGACAATCATTACACTTTAGAGATAGGCATAATCTCTTAGGTGGACTTACCTCATGCCCCGAAGGGATGATTTTACATGCAACTTATGGAGAGTGTTTTAATCTCAACCATAAATTGGACTTGCTAAGTAACTTCTTGGAAGTAAATTTTGATGCACCACTTTCAAAGAATGTTTTGGATAAAAAGGGTGGCCTCTATTACATTGGTTCTTAGTCACTGCTCAGGGGATCCAATGCTTGACTAGCGCCCAACAAGCTACTAAAAGGTTTAACCAATCCTACTAGGGGCCCTATATACAGAAAGTTACCGCACTATTCTAAATGGCATTGACGACCAAGTAATCATCGATTACACCGTTTGGAATTTAGCCTTGACCATTTATATAGCAGGATGAGGGAAAAATCACTTTGAACCTCCTTTGAGTTCTCCAATGCGGGATGTGTCTCAAAGGCAGGCTGTCTAAAGGTGATGCTTGAAATGAAACAAGTGTAAAACTTAAAGTACTTTTCCTTACCGAAGATGACCAAAAGATGTGAGGGGAGAGGATAGACTCTTAGTTTTACAAACATGGAAAACATGGCATATAATTCATCACAATATTCTTTTTAAGCCCCTCAAACGACACTATCCAAAAAAATAAAAAATGAATGAAGTGTGAACAAGATAGATTTTTTTTTTACATGCACCAATTTTGAATTGTTTTGGATTTCAAGCAAGTAAATAGCAGTGTGCAAATCAGAATGTATCTATTCAGTTTTAAGCACCAATTCTTGAGTGTTTCTAATAGCCTTGTCTTAATGTGGTCAACAAAAGAAAATTGTTCATTTTTCAACAATATGAAAGGTGTTGGTCAAAAGAAAGCATTCCATTTTATGAACACCAAATTGAAGTGTTGTTCTAAATTACAAAATCTTTTGAAAGTTCATTTTAAGACACCAAATCGAAATGTGCAAGTTTTGAGGTTCAATTTTTAAGCACCAATTTGAAATATTTTCTAAACTAGGAAATCTTTTGAAAAGTTCATTTTAAGACACCAAATCAAAATGTGCAAGTTGTGGAGTTCAATTTTTAAGAACCAATTTGAAAGATTTTCTAAACTAGGAAAGCATTTGAAAAGTTCATTTTAAGACACCAAATCGAAATGTGCCAGTTGTGGGGTTCAATTTTTAAGAACCAATTCAAAATATTTTCTAAACTAGCAAATCTTTTGAAAAGTTCATTTTAAGACACCAAATCGAAATGTGCAAGTTGTGGGGTTCAATTTTTAAGAACCAATTTGAAATGTTAAATGAAGAAAACTTTTAATTTTGAATGTGACTTGGACCATTTTCCTTCTCTGCAATAAAATTGTTAGTTGTTCTTGGATAAACACGTGTCATGCTCGTGAAAATTCTACATATTCAATGTTAGAAACTTTAAAAATCCTCAAATAGTCAAACGCTAGCGTTAGAAATCATAAAATTTGTTTGTAGATTTAAATCGAAAAGACAAAGAAAAAGTGTAAATGTTTTAAACAACGAACTTTTTCTTTGAAGCAATTGCAGTCATAATAGTCAAAAGAGGTCCTGTAAAATACAATTGCAAACCTGTTTCTATCAAAAGTGGTCCAAATCTCAAAAGCAGCCCTGTCAGAGTTCACCTATGTTAAAAACCTACAAAGCAAAAGCAATTAGAAAACTCAAAAGCAACCTTTTCTTGTGTAATAATAGTTGGGAAAATAGCAACTGTGGAAGAAACAAAGAAATTACTATGTGAAACTCCTATAGCTTTCACGTAAAGATCTTTCAACTTTGTTTTAGAAAATGACAACCACGTTTTGGAACTTGCAACTGCTCAATTAAAACTCACAAAACCATTAGTGTCAAGGATTGAGGTCCAACCAGGCATGCCAAAATGTGTAAGGGGGAAATCAATGAAGATAAGGAAATCAAACATAAATGAATTAAGCAAGATTTAATTCAAACAAAACACAAATTCCATACCCATTACTCATGAAATGAACAATATAAATTATTGAATTCAATGAAACCAAATAATGCAAACAAGAAGCATACAATGAATTCAATTAACTAATAATGTTACCCATCTCATGTCAAAGTGTATCTGCAGCGATGTTGAATTGTGTTGTATCAATGCGAAGCCTCCATTATGTGTTTGCAAAAGCTTCAATTTGTGTGAATGGTGATTGAAGATGTGTGTAAAAACTCTCAAGAAATCAACTATCAATTTAGCATTACTTTTTTGCACAAAAGATGTCAATTCTCTTATCATTTTTTAGGATGAAGAGGATTGTTATATAGATTTCATGTTTTCAGATGAATGTGAAAGATTAACAATGTTGAATCAAGATAAATGGTTGAAAGCTATTGAGAAGAATTAGATTGCTCAGTTAGCTTCTGTGATCGAATCAATTAAGGATGTTAATTGATCAATCAGAGAAAATAGATTGCCTAATCAATGGAAGTGAGGAGATCATGTTGAGCTTTCAATGTGATTGAAGAATAGATGGATTAGTTGGGAAATGGATGAAGCAGTTAGGAAATAGATGAATCAGTTAGCTAATCAGAGTGAGTAATCGATGGATTGTAATTTGCTCAATCACAAAAGGGCTTGAAGGTAATTAATTAATTGAAGTAATTAATTAAACTTTTTGAGTTGAACGTGCAAGTCATGTTTGACTTTTACAAATAAGGTTGTATTTGTTTTGTTGAATTTTTTGAATGTTGTTTTAAATAATTAATTTAATTATTCAAGTTTAGGGGAAAGTGATTTAATTAAACTATTAAGTGATAATAATTTAATTGATTTTGGGGAATAGGGTAAATTATCGACATAATTAAATAATTGATGTTATTTAATTAATTAGGAGAAATAAAGTTAGATTATGACTTTATTAAATAAATGAAATTTATTTAATTAGTCAAAAATGATGAAAAAGTGAATTAATTAAAAAATTTAAAGATTATTTAATTAATAGAGGAAATTAGGGGTTTTGATGTTAATGATGTGAAATGTAGTCATATTAAGTGTTAATGATGTTGGTGATGAGAAAATGTCATTCAAGATGTGTGATAAGCATTAGGTCATTTTTACATGTCTACACTCCAAGGGATATTGAGAGGCTACTTATAACAAATACATTGGGATTTTATAAGATCATTTAAGTAGTTTGGGCATAATGTGCGATGGTGTTGCATATGATTTGTTTTTCTATTTGATGAATCCTTGTCTTGGTACTTAATATTTTCTCCTATCTCAATTCATTCATGGAAAGAGCTAAAAGACATTATTTTATATCAATTTGTTAGATTCATTCATTTGTAAGTGGATTTTGAGTAATTTGCATGTACCAAAAGAATGTGGTTATTTATAATTATACTTTTAAATTTTAAAAAATGAAAGACTTGTTTTCTAATTTGTAATTCTTAATTTCACTAATTTGTGTCTTTTTCTAAATTCTCGAGCATCTAACTATAGTGTTCATTACAATGAATCCCATATTAGAAGATGCCT
Source organism: Sequoia sempervirens (assembly GCA_007258455.2). NCBI lineage: Eukaryota > Viridiplantae > Streptophyta > Pinopsida > Cupressales > Cupressaceae > Sequoia > Sequoia sempervirens. The sequence goes on from VDFB02274944.1 coordinate 32,028, forward strand.
TCAAAGAGGAAATTTCTCTTGTTCAACATCTTATGCCTCAATGATGTAAGTGTGCATGTTCCCTCATGAATTTTATTTTAAACATAGGTCTTGTTTCAATTTTTTGACTCCTCTATTTTATCAAAATTTAATTTGACTCATATTTATTTTTGGTTAGCTTGTATATTTACTACGTGCATCTATAGTTCATAAGTTCACTAGTGCTTTGCCCCTTTTTAACTATCTAATGTATATAATTTGGCCATGAGCTCCCCTAATCTATATGAGTTTTCTAGTGAACCATCATGTGTAATAGATTTTAAATTACAAGATGACAAGAATGAGAAGTTTTTAGTCTCCTTACAACCTATTGAGATTAATTAAACAATGGGATAGGTATTCTAGATGAATATTGTGTTATTTCATCCCTATATTCCCTCATGACATGTAATCTTAAGGTTCTCTTAACCTATAGATATGTGTGAAATCATTGATGCTTCATTATCTATGATTGACTTGGATGATGATAGGGAAGTTAAGATCTCAATTCTCTTGTTTATAATAAAAAAAAATGAATCCCTCATGTTATACATTTCTCATTAAATTGGAATGAATTTACTTTGAAACCAAGCTAATCAAGATGTTAAATTATTTCATGAGACTAATAATGTTAGTCTATGCATTCCTTTTTCTATATTGCATAGTGATTCACATGATGACATAGATGGAATAATTTCAAATCCACAACCCAATGGAGATATTTTGAAAGAGTTTTTTTCCATTTTTTTTTTATTGAGAATATACAATAAAATAAACTAAAAAATTTCTTAGCCGTGCAAGTAATGTCACTGATTCTTTTTAGATTCAAGTAAAGAAGTAGATGGTTTCTTTACTTTTAGCAACATTGATGATGTTACTGTTACCTAATTTTCAACCGCAGGCTCAATCAGGCAGGATAATCATGTGATAGATCTTCGAGAGGCCAAATGGAGCATTTGCACAAGGGAAAAAGTCATGAATCTGATGCTAGGTTATAGGAAACTCAGTTTGGAAGCCTGCCTTGTTCAAGTTTAGCATGAAAATTCTCTAAGGAGAAATCGGCAAGACCCCAGGAATGTCATGGAGAGTGGAATTCACCTGCAGGTTCCTATTAGCAAGATATTGATCATCATCTCAGTGAGAAAAGGTTATGCATATTGGTAGAGGATAAAGCCTTCACCATAGAGTCTCGGTGACTTCTTGAAGTCTCACCAAAAGGAGGCAGCGTCGGCAAAGCAAGCGGGCTTCGATGTAGGGTCTCGCTAAAGTCAAAGGGTCTCCCCAACTCTGAAGGCTCTCGGCGTAGGAGATTGAGTTCGCTAAGATGTCTCGGCGATAAAGAAAAGTCATGCCAACTAAAATGGGCCCTCGTCAAAGCAAAGCGCCTTCAACATGATCTCTCACCAATATTCAAGAGTCTCACCAACAACAAAAGACCTTGCCGAGAAAGTTTGACTTCGGCAAGAGGTCTTGCTGAAGAAAGGAATCTTTCGCCGACAGGAGAAAGATCTCGCTGAAGGATTTGGCTTTTGGCATAATGTCTCGGTGAAGGAAGGATGTCTCGCCAACATAAGGTAATATCGGCAAAGCAGGATTTCATCGCCACAAGGTCTTAGCGATTAGGAGATGTCTCGCCGATGGAAGGGGGACCCCACCAAAAGAAATGGAGCTCGGCAAAGGATATTGCCTTCGGCATAATGTCTTTCTGAAGGATAAAAGTCACACCAAAGAAAACAAAGGGGCCTAGCCGAGGGGTCATACTTGGCATAACGTCTCGCTGTCGAGATAAGGTTCGGCCGACAGAAAATGTCGCAGCAATAGAAAGTAGATTTTCCATAAGGTCTTGGCGAATGAGGCTTGTCTCCCCGAAATGTTTCATGCTCACCCAAAGATAAAGGGATCAGCGTGAGGTCTCACTGACCTAGCGATGTCTCCCCAACTAAATAAAAGTGAACTCATCGCTGAAAGGATAGGGAGCTCGGTGAAATGTCTCACCGACTAGTGGGAGTCTCAGTGAATCAAGGAGAGTTCGAGCAAAATGGAGGAGTTCAGCATGATTCCTGATGACAAACAAGTAGCTCATCGCCGAAAGATAAGGAGCTCGGTGAGAGGTCTAGCCGACAAGCCAATGTCTTGCCGACAAGGGTTCTTGCCAAGAGTCTTCCCGAAATGAAGAGTTCACTAAAGGAAAAGGAATTCTATAAGATGTATTGGAAAATGAAGGTGGTCTCAGCAACGGAAAGCAGGAATCGGCCTGACTAGAAGACCTCACTATGAAGTCTTCCCGACTTGCCATTATCTCACCGAAAAATAAAGGGAGCTCGGGGAGTTGAGGTATTCACCAAAAGGTCCTGGAAACTGACTGAAGTCTTGCCGAAAAAGAACCAGCTTGGGGAGAAAGATCCAACATCACCAGGAGGTCTCGCCGAATGCAGAAGGTCTCCCCGAAATGGATGCCTTCGCTACAGAATAGTGATTTCATCATGATGTCTCATCAATAGTGTCATGTTATGCTGATAGCTTCAAAAGGGCATAATCGTATCAGTGAGACACTTTCAATGTCTCATCAAGATGCGATTCTACAAGAGGAGTTTTTGACCGCCCGAAGAATCTACGTAGAGCTTACTCAACCAATCAAAGAGATCTGAAAGCGAGTCATGGCAGTCTGAAGAACATCAACTGAATGAAAAGCAACATGTATTTGTTCTGAGCTGAGGAGCATTCAAAGCGCTCGATCAAAGAGGTTCAAGGTGGACACGATACCAGGAAGTAAATGCGGTGGTTGTGGAAAGATCTGAAGAAGGATTCTCCGGGGAGTGACTCTTCACCGACCTGGACACGTAGGGTCAACATTTAATTTCAATAAAAATATCTAAGGGGTAGATCTTTTTGAGCCCTGATATTTTTGTAAGCCCTAAGGGGCCGACACATTTTGATATATAAGGCACTTTTTGCCTTTTTGTAAATAGTTTGGATTATGCACTCTAAAGAGTTAGTGATTTTTTATCAATCCTTTCTCGACTAAATGTATGTTTTGTAACTCAACTAGAATCTGGAATACAACACAGAGTTTACCTTCAAAGCTAGTGTTCATGTTTGTACTACTCTCATTTATGTATTTCTCTTTTGATTATGCAAGTCTTTAACTGTGTTTTATAAGTCTGCATTCATACCTTGAAGTCGTGAAATTTATCTTTCCTTCCTAGGATGTGTATGTAGATCGAGCCTATTAAGATTGATGCATAAGTCTAAAAGAAGTTGTGTTGAGGATGTGAAATGGTTGAAGTTCAGTTTTCCAAGTGTATGTTCATCTTGTTTTCATTTCATAATTCCTCATCAATTCAGTGTATCACCTTAGGATTTAATATTTATTTTAATGTTTTCTCCTTCTCCCTTTCCCTTCAAAGAATCAGTAGTTTAGGTGATAACACAAAGGAAGCTGGCCTTTTCCTGGAGGTTGACCTCTATCTGCAAGAAACCCACATCTTTAGAGGTCTTCCAATGTTACACTGAGGTGTTGAACATCAGGTTTGACAGGGTGCAATTTCAGGTGATAACAGTTACTTAGGATAATAATAGTTTTAGTTATATATCTAATGAAGAGGTCTATTGGGATTCATTGTTAACTAATAATTATAACCCAAACCTTGAGTGAATCCAAGATCAATGTAGAATATAAGACATTGATTTAACAAAAAACATCATTTTCTAAGTACACACTAGTATAATTCCATAATTTTTGTTGTTAGCCCATACTTATTGATCATAGATCTAAGTATTTCACTCCATATTTATATTCCTTATTTATCTGTTATAAAATATAACGTTATTAGTCCTAGCCTTATTTAATATAAGTTGTTTTGTGCTTATTTGATTGTAATTTCTTAATTAGCTTAGGCTAACCTATAGGGAAAGTTTATTTTCCTTCATAATTTTTGTGAACCCAATGGTTTTTACATGAAACAATATTCACTCTAAGGATTTGTATATAATAATTATCTTTAGATTTTTACTTTTTTTACATTTGTATTTTGTTTTCATATTTGAAACTCCCTAATTTATTGTGGACAAATGATTACTTTTACATTGTTATATATTTAAATTAGGGATTTTTATCTTTATTTAGATATATTTTTAACCTACCATGCCTAACTTTACTATCACTTTAGGGTTTGAATTTTATATTTGATATGTAATTGATAGATCTATATTTTTTAATATGAAAGTGTGATTTTGAGCTTTATTTGCATATCATTTATTTGTGGCATAGCTACTTGGGATCATAGTATTTCACTATGAAAGAGTTCTTATCTAATCCTTGACATGAACCAAACCAAGAAAATTTAATTCTATTCTAATGCTCATAACAATAATAATGTATATTATGATCATGATGCTCTTGTAAACACTAAATATTTTACATATGAGTTGGCTAATTGGCTAGTGTGTAAAATCCTAAACAACTAATGGATATGTATAGTCATTTATTTGTTCATAATCCATATGGATTAGAAAAGTTGCAAGAGGTCTAAATACTAAGCATAGATCATCTATAGTAATTGGTGCACCTACTTTTGCTTCAAGTGGGGTGTTTCTAGTGGGGGTTAAATATTTTGTAGGAAATATTCTAATAAAAATTCATACTCAAGTATTTGGTCCATTGAAATATAATGTGAACCATCTACATTTATAATTAAAAGAAACATAAAAAATAATTACATATACATTTCAAAATTTTAAATAGGCACATCTTAAGTTTATCAATGTAATAGGAGTATTGGATTTGAATAGTGGTTCACTAGGTAAACTTATATGGTAACACCACACTATATAAGTGGTTTCACAATGTAGTCCTAAGTTTTTGCACCAAGAAAATAAGGAACCTTGTTTCAACCATATTCAATGTGCACAATATAATGTAATTGGGAAATAAAAGGAAAGATCAGACGAGTTCAAAGGAATATACTCAATATAGTGAGTATAATAGTGTTGTGGAAGGAAATGGAGTGCATGCCTTAACATGAATATTTCAAGAAATTAGTCATTATTTAGTTTGGGATTTTGAGAGTGATGGAAAAAATAAGTATATATGGAATTAGATAAATGGAGGAATGAAGGGACATTCCAAAGTAGTGATCCAATCTTGTGCCATGTAGACTAGTAGATCGGGATAGAAGACACTCTAGATCAAGAGTTTAAACCTAGAGTGGCCTATAGGAAAAAAATTGGTAGAAAGGGAAAAGGAGCGGGAAATATCAATCAAGTAGAGTGAATATTATTTTTTGATGGACTTATTTTATTTGATTTTTCTTTTGGTTTGATGAATGAGAGCAATATATTTCAACTTACATGCTTTATCTATGGAAATTTTTACTTTTATTTTTGATAGAGACACGTCAACCCCATGCAACCAAGAATATGTAAGGGCTCATCACTAAAGTTTAGACCAAGTGAGTATGGATATCATGAAAGTGGAATAATGATATATTATGTGTGTTTCTTTTAAAATGTAATTTTTGATGAGGAAAGAAAGGGGTGATAAATTTCCTTAAGTATTTATGAGACACTAATGGGATCAAATATCATGAAATTTATCTATGGTATTTGAAAGGAAACTTTAAATGAATAAAATTCACAAACAAATTTCTTAATAGCCAAGGTTGATTATCAAATTTTTAGGCCCTAATATTATGACTAATAAATCTAAGCCCTAAAAAATATAATAAAAAGGGTGTGTTATTTCAATGGATATGAGTAGATACTCTGGTTTTTGTTGGATTTTTTTTTTTTAACTATCTAGAATCTTCTAAAATGTTGGAATAATTGTTAGATTTAGTAGTCAAATTGGTCAATTAATACTTTACTTTTATCTCATTGCTAGGTAACATTGTTACAATCATTAGGGACCATGGGTCATGGTTGCCATAGAGTATATGAGCCTCTATAAATACATTAAAATGTAAGAGTATTATATTAGACATGGGTTTCAATAGCCATTTTGAAGAAGAAATAAAAGCAATTTTGAATTATATATACAAGTATGTCTATACCCCTTTTACCTTATTATCTCCTCCTCCTACATTGTTGCATTATGCTTACTAATTAAATATATGTGATGCTTGCAACAAAATTAGATATTGGAGTGAAAAAGGCATTTTTTGGGGGAGAGAAATCGACACTATTTATCTCAACACTACTGCATTGGGATTTCAAATTCTTCATGTGAATGGATATCCTATGTCTTCAAATATGTATTAATTTTCAATTAAAGTATTCATAAAAAATTTCAACTTGTCTAGCAATAGGAAAATATGAACATAAAGTTTTTTGTTTCTAGATGTTTTTTTCTTAGACAAATGTATTTCACAACTTTAAGGACTAAAAAGGAGGTTCATTTTCCCTATAAAATAATCTAAAAGCAAAATAAGAACCATGTTGGGTTTGTATCTAACCTATAGATATCTAATACAAGCACTTGAAAAGAGTAATGAATTAAAAGACAAAACCCAAATTCTAGTAGAGGCAAGCATACAAACTCTCCCTTTATTATTCCATTTTTATTCAAGTTCACATTGTGTGTTAACAACCAAATGATATCATAACTCTCTATTTCTTATGGGTGGAATATGTTATGAGATATCCATGGAGATGTAGAGTAGTTAGATGGGAGGCATGGAACTCTATCCAAATATTTAGATAAGACACAAATGTCTAGATGTTGTTGGAGGGAATCTATAAGCAAGCCCTAAAATCCTTTTTTGAAATAGAAAGACAATTCAATTAAAGCATCAAATCTTAATTGTTTTGATAATTCTTTCTTTTAGGGTTCCAAGTGAATGAAGAAAAAATATTTTAGAACTAACAATAATGGATTTCAATATCTTATAGTCTCACTAGCAAAATGAACTCAAATAATTGGTCAAGTAATACAATTATATCTATTTTCTTCATGATAGTTAATATCAAATTTATAATTAATTTTGTGTAAGAATTAACTCAACAATATTTTCTAGAAGATTAAAAAGGAATAGAATCAAAAGTATGATAAAATCATTCAATCTATCATTCATGACATGCATGCTCATTGTAAGGCCACCTGATCAATTCTCTAGAATGCTTATGGGGATCCCTGACGTTTAGATGTTTAGCATTATATTGAACATGAGGATGTTAATTTCAACTACGAGATAATGCTTATAATGTAAAATTAATTTTATGTCATGAACAACAAATGAGAAAGATAAGAGATTTGTTATGTTAATTGTATATGGTACTCCATTTGACAAATGCAATGGAATATTTTTGGGATGGATTTGACTCACTTTGGGAACTCAATCAATAGGAAGTAGTGTCTGTTACATAGTTATGACACATAATTGCATTATTAACTTAGATAATCTTCTTCATAACTAGGATAAGCTAGTCATGTTGCATGATTGCTCAATGTACCTTCAATCATTGTTCAAAATTGCTAAATCAGATCCAAGAATGTGGCTAAGGGGATACCCTTGACATAATGAAACCCAATGAAATATATATATACCACTAAATTCAAATACTTGTGGTGAATAGGTTTCAAGAGAACAAGAGCATACATATTGTATTTATAGATAAGTATTAAATTTGTTAATTAGAGGTTGACTCTACAACTATAAATATTATTTCTATGAAGTAGAATTGAATTAGATTGAAAAGCAAGTCATCACAATATCACAATGCTAGATCTAATCATAGAAATAAATAAATTTGAGAGAAACACAAAAGATAACTCACACTACCTCTTTTAGAACCTTTGTACATCTTAAAATCATAATATTTGCTAGCCCAAATCATTACAGTCTTATTCTCCAGTCTTATTCTCCATACTTAGTAATTAGTAATCTACAAACATATTAATTATTGGCATCATTGTTCTTAATGTACCATTTCATTGATTTATATTTACATCTTGACTGTATTCCTTTAACTATGTTTATTTTATTCGAGTAGTCATATTAAGTATAATAACAAAAATTGGGTGCTTGCCATAGTCGCTTTTTAAGAGCTCTTGGCCATCTTGAATTATAACTCTAGTTTAAAAGCGTGCTAGTGATAATGGCTTAGTGTGAGATTATGACTTTGAAATCAAGTATATTAGAAGTAAGGAGAACAAAGTTATGAATGCACTTAGTTATTTGAATACACGTTTATTTTGACATAGTGAGGATGACCTTTAGATAATAAGGTTTAGGGAATTCGTTAGTTGGTGGTTATTATAGAATTAAAATATTCTTTAAATTTAATGATCAAGATTATTATACGATGGATATTAATTGGAATTAGATTTGGTAAGGATCAAGTAAATATGGCTACTGGTGTTCACTTGCTGAGAGAAGAGAAACCTTTCTAGTTGGATTGCTGCTCTCCATCACATTGGAATGATGTTGTTGTGCAACAAATTTTAAACCAAGAGATCAAGGAAGGATGGGAATAGAGTGCTCACGCTGTCGAATCCCACACCGGATATTCATCACTTAGGGTGGGGTTCTATAAGGGAGCTTCAAGATCTATTTTTAAGGAGCAGGAGGTCTCATGAAGTCAAAAAAAAATTGCTACAAGATTAAATGGAGTTCCTACCTTTTAGGGCTACAGATTTGAGAGGGTGAAAATGGGGTGGAGCTGGAGATTGCCCCTACAGTTTAGGGATTGTATCTGCCATTTTTCATTCAACTAACGTTTTAGATTCCCACCAAAATAAAATGGGAGGGAAAATGGTGTATGTATATCTCTGTTTTTATCGTGTTTTTTACACTTCATCAACAGTCCATAGCCTAAAACAGAACAACAACAAAACAGTTCACCAGCAATAGAGCAGTGGAATTAATCAGAGCAACAGAAAGAGGTACTCTATTTTTTTACTGTTTCAGCTTTTACATTTTTTTTTACAGTTGTAATTGAATTTGGCTTTATACCTGCCTGCACATTTCTCCCAAATTCTGTATTTGTAATCTCTATCCTGAACCGGAATTTTTACGAATGTCTGTATTTGTAATCTCTATTCCACATTTTAAGAAAGAAAAAGGTTCTTTTACATTACCCAAAGTAGTGGAAATTTTATATAGGTTTGTCTGTCAACAAAGAAAGAAATGCTCAGTAGTCTTGGCAGGACCATGAATTGATTGTGTATAAACCAATTTGGATATATCATGCAACCTGTTGCATTAAAATGTATAGAGAACTCCAAAGGAACATAAGGAATAGGAAATATAGCAAACATACTTGATCTGTAATGTAAAACATTGCATTGTAAATCATTTACTTATGTTAATTCTTTTAATTTTAGAAAAGTAAATCTACCAATCAAAATAAATAATTTGTGTTGACAACATTCGTAAAGGAACAAATACATTTTCATTTTTTTCCTCTATTAAAGAGTATTGGAGAACATCACTAGGTCCAGACCGAATGTATTAATAAACATAATAGAAAAAAAATCTTAACTTCAAAATTACCAAACAAAAATCTTGCATATGATGTGACTTCCAATTCATTCCCTTCTTGGGCTTAAAAAGAGAGATTATTCCTAGTAAGGATATTCAAAGATTTAGAACCATTAAATGTATTGATAATCCAATTTACAGCTGGAGCAATACCTTGAATCCCAAGTTCTTTCAATCATAGACCTCTAGTACCTTTCAAAAAAACACCAAGATCATTTTATAGCATGGATTTTTTTTATTTCCCTTACTTTATGTCTATAAAGATTCTCTTAGAATATTTAGGATTTTATCAAAATAACAATTCACAAATAACCATGCAAAGGAGAAATATATTTAGTGGGAAGAAATAAATTTTTGAGTAACTTACAATCTTCCAACAAGCGAGAGTAGATGAGTTTTCCAATTTTTGTTCTTATTCTCAATCTTCAAGAATAACTAATATCACATATCTTTCAAGGATGGAGAAATGACAAAAGAGATCCCTAAATGTTTAACCATTACACTTGGGCCTCCCCATTTCCAATTCTTATTCTTTCTCCACTTTGAAGGATTACTTTCCCAATTTAGAATAGTAGATCTATTATTAGAGGTTTTTGGCTCTTGATGCTTCACTAAAAATACCAAGCCTATTTATCACACTATCAAAAATGATTTCATTTTTTCAAAAAATAACATCATATCTTTAGTAAGTGGGATGCCTGAGTCACTGTCTTTACACATGCACCATGTTGCTGTTGCACCATAATCACTTGGACTGAAGAGAGTTTTATGTAGCCAAATCATAATAAGCTTGATTATTTTTTCTCCATATTTGAGGTTTGATTTCAAGCATTGCAAACCCAACACAGGTTAATGTATTTTTCTAGTTAAGTGCAAAATGCAGAATTTTAATGAATGTGCTGGTGCAATGGTCATCTTCCACGTAAATTTCCTTCTTTTGACATTTTCCAGTCTTCACAAAGTGAAAGAATAACAGTTTTTTATATTAGCAGGAGGCAATTTTTTTTGAAGAAAAACAGTCAAAATGGTAGTAAAATCAAGTATGACAGTGCTTGATTCTTACATTCTTTTACTGATTATTTGTATAATCGAAAGGAATATCAGTCAGAAGTAGGGAAATTTGAAAAAAAAATTCAAACATTTAGGAGCATTTAGATGATGAAATACAAATTCAACGAAGTGAGGCATGCCCTGCTTTAAAAGTGTTGAAGTTAATTTTTCAAAAGTTTTAGAGGAATTAAGAGGATTTATTAGAATCCATCAAAATAGAAGGCATCATCACCTATCCAAACTTCTATTTATAGCCAAAATTAAATATAGCTTGTTCTCTTTTTAGCTATCACCATTTTTTAGAATAAGAGCATATTTTGAACTTACAATTTTTAGTCAAAGCCCACACTATTATTAGATTTTTCTTTTCTTAGCATCTCTATTATTAGCTTGGTGTTGGCTATAGTTAGATTGTCTATTACATCATGTGAGAGCTGTCAGCTTTTAAATGATACTTTGTAATAATTTTAATCATTAGTTTGATTGAGGTGCATGTGTTAGATTTCATTCATTTTCATGCAATTGCTCTATAAACAGTATAGACAAGTTCTATTTTCCCATTTAAAACTACAAAATCGCTAGAAAATGCATTTAAAACCTTAAAAAAAAACAAATAAAATCGTGCTAAGTATCACGTAAACAAAAAATCCATGAGACCATAGCTTGTTGCTTACTATTATGCTTTGATAGATTTTTTCCAGGCATCCATAGCTTGTTTGAAAGCACCTGTTTTAGGCTTTTAGCCATAGTAGTAAGGCAGTGAACTGTTTGATAAAATGCTTTGGTAGACATGTATGAAAAATGTTGTAGCATAGACAAGGCAGTGAACTGTTTGAAAAAATGTCTCAAAGAAATGTGGTCATGGAATGCCATGACAAGCTAATGCAATTGGCAGCTATTTCTAGTCATTAGTTATGCAATGTAAAGTAATTGCATAACTGCTTAGGTTGACTTTGTAAAAAACTATATTGTAATTGAAATTTTGTCATCTATCAGCATCTAGTTATTAGCTATGCAATGTAAAGTAATCCTTTGAGTTTGAAAGATGTGCAATGCAATAAATGTAATCAACAATATGAATATAAACTACAAAAATCTATTTTCTACAATTCATCAGTTAAACTCTTTATTTTATTTGCTATCTATATCTCTATGCTATGGAAATGCCTTTCAATTTCAAAAAAAAAAGTTTTAATCTCTTGTTCTACAATTTTTTATGTGTTTTTTTTAAATTCGATTTTTTCCTATTTTTTCAAAAAATCTTATACTTTTGGTTTGCTGATTTTTTCCCCAAAAGATTTTTGCTGCTATGGTTCCAACCACTGAGTGGTCATACTCAACCTTAGGTCCTTCAACATTAAGGTGCAAGCAACAAGAGTGATAAGAAAAGGCCAATCTCTTTCATAGCATCTTGAAAATAGTAGTAGAGTGAATTCATTTTGGGTTGTTAGCTTAAAGTTGCAGGCATGAATAGGAAGCCACCATTGTGTGCCATGATTCTTAATAACCAATATATAATTCCAAATTCATTATTGTGCAATCAATTTCCCTTTGTTAGTACATGCTATATGAAATATTTTTAATGATTGTTTTTGGTATGTTTTTCAAAAAAAAAGTTTTTAGTAGTTATCTCTTGTGTGCATTTATGTCTATCAACCCAATCCTTTAATTAAATATTATAACTTTTGAATGTATATTTGATTGCAGCTTGTGAAGAAACTTTTTTTGTTGGCATTAACATGGAGAGGAATTTGCATCATCCAATTCCTACAAAGACTGGTTTTAGGAGGTTCAGTGCAATGCTATCACAAAATGACCTAGAAGATGATATATATTTGATAGATGATGACCTCCCCGATTTTGTCCCGAGTATGCAAACAATTAATGAACCAGTCATACCTGATTTTCCTCCATGTACAAATAGGGAAAATGAAGAAACATTCAGCTCTACTCCATTTGAGCAATATACTAATGTTTCTTCTCCTACTGAAATTCACCTACCATCCAACCAATCAAATGGACACTTGATAAACCATCTTTGGTTCCTCCATCATAGAAGGGAAGGACACATTAGAACATTTTTGACACCATGGTCCTCATTGAAGCAAAACACATTGAGAAAGATGTAGTAGCCAGTGGTGGGGCAATGAAAAAAACTACAACTTTTGTTGAAAAGTGGAAACTAGTTCAAGACTACTGTTCTTGTCATGGTGTCCTTCAGACAACAAACCAATGCCGAGATCGATGGGAGCATATTTTTCCAGAATATAAAAGGATCAAATATTACGGCTCACATATTCCCTCTAGCCATGATAGCTATTGGAATATGACTAGCAGAGAGAGCTGAAAAAAACTTCCACCAAACTTTCCTATTGAATTGATGGATGCAATGGAGATCAAATTTGGGTTAGATAGAGCTATTGATCCTGGGAATATAAGTATTGATATTTCAGAGAAAAATTATACATTTAGTGAGAACATTTCATCCCCAAATGAAAATGCCCCAGTGGACAAATTTGAAACGGTGAATGCAATAGGTCAAGGCTCACAAAACACTAATAGTGAAATAGAAAAAGGGTACACTGGTAAAAAGAGGAAATCAACATTCAAAACTACTGCTATGAAAGACACTATAATTGAAAACAACAAATTAGTTGTTTCTATATTGCAAGTTGCTAAGGAGGGATGTATGAAATGCCATGAAAAAGAATATGCTCTAATGGAAAGGCGTTTAAGGAAGAATTGTTTGATGAAAAAATGATTAAGTTGGAAGATCAAGAGGTCAATGTTCAAATGAGCATGGTTGTTGCTCTAAATTCTATTGGGCAAGCAATGCTTAATATTTTTGAATCATTTTCAATTGAAAAATGATTTGCTCAATGTTTGTACGTAGTTAAGTCAAATTTTGTTTGACAATTAAATAACTATGTAAAAAATATATATATATTTCAGGTTTATTTCAATACAATGAATTTTGTTTGTGGATTTTTTTATTATTATTTTCTCAGCAATTTTATATGTCTATCTTTATTGTTCTTCCTATCAGATATATAATCTTTATCCTTCTTCCTACCTAATATAAATTTCATTTTAGTACAATGCAAAGTGAATTTCAACAAAGATTGAATGTTAAGTTTTTGGTTATGATGATAGTTTTGGGTGCTGACGGTTTCTTTGGTTGTTGATTGTTCTCAAGTAAGGCATTTTCTTTGTTCACTACAATGTATTTCTTTCTAGCTGCCGTTATGCTTGTGTTTCCAAGTTTTTATATGTAAAGGTAGCATCATGCTTAGAAGGATACATTTCTAGTGACTATGGGTGATCCCACAATATTGGTTTACAATTTTTGGCCAAACTGGACATTGAACTGAATTTTTTTAACTAAAACTTCCCTTTCGGGCACCTATAGCAGCTAAACTGTGAGGAATTTGAAGATGATGCAAACTAGTGATTTGTGACATTTTGTCTATATATTTTAAATATATTTTTTTCAGAAAAAATTGAATCAGATTGTACTTCTTTTTCCATCTCCTTCAAAAACTACTTTTTAATAGCAAATACCATTTTTAAAGAGTGACGTCACTAGCTAACACATAATTTTTTTTCTATGAAGGATAAAATTCTATTTTTTTCGAATTTGGATTTGTAACTACGATCTCTATTGCATGGAATTGGTTTCATAGCATTTCATTGAATATTTTTTTCTTAGTTAAGTTTCAAAGTCAAACCTTTTACAATTTAGACATGATTCACTGGCTAAAGCATGATTTTTTTTTGTATGTATCAAAATTCAATTTTTTTTTGTTGGATCAAGGACATCAATATCTAGTGCACTGATATTTTTCAAAAAAAAATTGATAATCTACTATTTTTCCACATGTGTAGAATAAAGAGCTTGATTTTCGATGAAAAACCTATATTTAATCAAACTAAAAAATAAAATGTACATAATAAAACCAAAACATATTAAAATTATATTCGATGGATAGCTCATTCTGAGGACTACCATCATCCAGTTAGGTCTGTGAAGTCTCCTCCATTTTCATCCTCAACCCAAGCTTCGAAGGGAAAAATTTTGTATTTATTGCAAGAGGGGGAGAAGGGAAAAAAGGGGGAGTTTGTCAGAACTAGGGTTCGAATGGACCCTAGTTCAAGCGAACCCCCCCCCCCTTTTGTTGAATTTTCCATTGTCTTAGTTATAAAATAATGCCAAAAATGTGGGTCCAATCATTTAATAGGGTTCGCTCAAACCAAGGTCCATTTGAACCCCTTTTGGGTCCATTTGAACACCCCAATTCATGTGAATCCCTAAAAATAAAATAAAAATTCATAGGAGCATTTTTGCAATTTTCCTTCCTCACTGGAATTGTAAACTGGTATTATGGGATCACCTCTATTTGCATCAAAATTATATACATGAATATATTGTTATTGTTTTGATTATAAGGGAAAAACAAGTTTTGATGGGACCCAGAACCCTTTAAACAACAATACAGACAAAAAATTGCTCATAGATAAAGACATTGAACCATTAATAGTAGCCAGCAGTAAAACATCAGCCAAAAAACAAAGAACCAATAGAAAAAGACAAAAACAAAAAAAAAAACACAAAAAGGGACACTATTTCATGTTCTTTAAGGTGCTAGCCACTTCAAATTCCTGGTTACGATGTAGTTCGACCATGTCCATCAGTTCTTTCTTCTCCTCAAAGGTTTTCCTCAAGTTTCCCTTATCTCTTAGACAAGGGCCTTTTGCCTCATCCTTTCCAACCTTCTTCCCCTTCCCCTTTGAAGCCTGGTCCTTCTCCATCAGCTTTGCAATGTAAAATTGATCTTCCCTTAGTTGACTTATCTTGTGAAAAAGGACCTCTAGGGATTCAACATTGTTCTTGATCGAACTGTGGCTAACTTGTAGTAGCTTCTTGATGTCCACATTAGTATCATTATTCTTAGCCTCCATTTCAGAGAGGCGCTACTCACATAGGGATTTGAAATCTATAAAGGAACACTATAAGTCCACTAGTCTTTCAATCAAAATATTTGAGGAAGTACCCTTAGGCATATTTTGCATATTCTTTTTAGACCCCTGATCTTGATATTCACCCTATTAAATTCTTGCAATGTCCACTTGGCTGGCTTGAACGTGCCAGTAGCCCCCGCACGAGCCTTGTCCAGAAGCTTGAACATTGAAGTATTGTCATTGTTTAAGTACAAGAAATCCTTAGAGAGAGGATTCACCTTTAGTGGCTCTAGCTTACCAGGACTCGAATTAACCCCCTCTTCCTCATGCATAGACTTCCCACTAGAAAGCTCCACACTGGGCATCTGTCAAATAAGGGAGTTATTGATTTCAACAGTAGTATCCACAACACCCTTATCCTTACTTTGGTCCTTGGTACGCTTCAAATCATCATTCATAGCCTATTTTTTCATCTTATCAATACACTTGGAAGTCCTTCCAAGCATTTCCTTGGCTTCCTTATCCCCAACATTATCAGGCATTCCCTCTGAGCCTTAAAGTCATCCACTACAAAATCCTACCCATTAAACATAATATTTCCCTTACATTGGGAACCCCCAAAAACTACATCAGTGTCATTGCGCATATAATGGGACTCTAACTCCTGTAAAATAATCTTCTTAGCAGCATGTTTCCCCTTGAGGTTCCCCTTCTTTCTCTTCTTAAAAGGGGCTACCGCAGGGGATGAAGACTCACCCTTATCCTCTTAATTCCATTCCTCCTCACCAACAACACTAGTATCTGAACCAGTCGAGAGGGATTCTTCACGGATAGCCTTCTCCTTACCTTTAATCATCTTAGTAGGGATGAGGGCTCTCACATGCTCCATTATGAGCAGTATGAGGCCCTCGTGAAGAACAAGAGCCCTCCTATTTTTCAAATGAGCATACACCGACACTTCCAACGAAGACAAAAGAAAGAAAGGGAACATGATATATAACCCATGTCTGAAATGACTCAGCAAAGTGAAATGGTGACCTAAAATTGCAGTAAACCGACCATCTAAGGTAGCATAAGTTGCATGATGACCTTTACTACATTAGCCCAAATTTTCTTCAGAGATGTCCATTTGCAGCCCCAAGAAGGCATCTTAATTAGCTTCTTTCATTCATTGTCTTTGAAGAACTAGTCTATGGCATCCTCATTACTCTTCCTCTCCTTGAAGAATTTACGACCCACCAACAACAACCCAGTAATGGAAGCGATAAACTCCTCATTAATCACAAACTCCATTCCTCTTACCTGTAACGTACAATTATGCCAATAGCTAACAAAATCCGTTGAAGCCTTAAGATCATGGTTGTGTAGCCTTTCCAAGAAAGGCGTGAAATTTCCATGCTTTAAAATCCTCCAAATTTTACAATCCTTCCTCCATCTTGCATAGGAATGGGGCTCGATCCTACTGTGGTCAACCCCCATGATCACATTCACCATAAAATGAAACCCCAAGAAAGAGATGACCATTAGAAAGCAAACAGGCAAAGCAACACCCACAAAGCGTGAGACGACAATGCAGGCAATAATGATATAAACAATCCAAAGAACGAGCTCAACCATAGCCATCATTTCGTAATAAACACTTAGCATCCTCAGGAAGGAGGGAGTACTCCTCTCATGCCTTAAAATCATTAATTTTGACAACCTCATTAGCAAAGAAATCCGCCAATGAGTTTCCCTCTCTACAGATATGAGTGACACGAGTTTCCTCACAGGATCTAAGCATCATTATAGCATCCTCGATCAACTGATCAATTGTCCAACTTGGCTTCTAAATGCCAAGTAGGTAGTTGATAATGTTAAGTGAATCTCCCTCAACCCAAAGCTTGCAGTAGCCCTTGTCTAATGCAAACTTAATATTGTTATTGTTGCAACATTAATGGTCTAGAATTTCTATATTTTCTTTCAACTAATGTAAGATTGATTTTAAATTTTGGTTAGATCTAGTTGTATTTTAAATTTTGTTATTTGGTGATGGATCAAATGAAGAAAAAGTATATGGATGAGAAAAAATTTTAAGTAAGCATGTTATTTTTGAAAATAAACTTTAACACATTAGCAACAACCAAATATATGATGATTCTTGATTTATAATATATTGCTTTTATCTTTAATGAAATGAATTGTACTGGTTTCCATATTCTTGGAGCAGTTGTATTAGCCGAGTTTATTTGTGCTTACCAAGTATGCTTGGTTATCTTGTTGATTCATGAGAATTTTTGATAAGCCTTTTATTTCATGTCCACTGGGTAGGTCAGCTTCTTGTGTTGTACCTTATTTAAATTTGCATCCACAAGGAAATGATAGAAATATATTCCAATTTTATTTATTTTTGTCTTTGTGTTCAAGTTTTTGGATGCCATTCTAAAGAACTATCCATGAGATCTTCTACCTTATTTAGCCAATAGGCTTCTTATTGTGGACTTGCTAGTCCACAAGCCATCAGCATACCTGTCTCACACTCCCTGCAAACTATTTCACAGTCTGGATTTTAGCCAGAAGCAACTTGCTACACAGCCTGAATTTTAGCTGAAAACTACTTGTTGTTAACTAATTTGTGTGAGGTTCACGTTTCATTCTTCCGACACATAATACTTAAATCAAATTATTATTGGAGTGCATAAATGTAGATCAAATCCATCTTGTACATATGCCAAACTAAGTAAATGCAGATCATTCTTGCAGTAAACAAGTGATTTGGTTTGAGATTTTTGCATTAATGCATGTGTTGTTGTCCAGATTTTTTGCCTTGTTGTCCTCTACAACCTCCTTTAACCACTGCCCAAAGTGTAGATAAATACACCAGGCTTCATTAGCAAGCTTCATGGAACAATACGACATTTGCATCAATTGACAACTTGTTTGGAATGAGAAACCATTACTAGCTCCTCCTAATAGTTAACAAAAAAGTGTGTTTCTCTTAACTTCATTTTTCATAAAGTGAGATAGCTTGATCTTCTAGCTGAACTTAGGAGAGGGGCAGGTTTTGACAGAACACTCTCTCATGAACTTGGAAGATGTGATACAGTGCAATCCATATTACCTTTCCAAGGTCAGATGAGAAACATTTCTTGTTATATGGGGATTCAAGCAGGCAGAGGAGTGCCTATAGGAAGCTTTGTGTCAGATCCAGTTGCTGCTTTTATAATACAATGCTCTGTAGTAGAACAAGTGAAAGCATCATTTCAACATCTTCACTTCAGAAGCACCAGAGATCAAGGGTTGGGGAGAGGTGATTATGGAAGATAGGACTTCTCTTTCTATGTACATGTTATCATGGTGAATGGCCCATTGTACCATTTTGTAATTTTAAAAAATTCCATTTTGTAACATGTATCTTTTGTCTATTTTTTCCATGAGAACTAAATAATATGCCTCGGGAGACTAGGCAATTTTGTCTTACATAGCAGAAACTAGTCTGTCTGATATTTTTAAAAATCTTATGAAGGTTGAAAGTGTGGGGATTTCAATGGAGAATTACTTTTAACACAAAGTTCAGAATTGTGGTAGTCACAACTTCAATTTTTTGAGACCATCCTTTGCTACAAGGTATGAGTTGTTTAGTAATGGAAAATTTTAATCCAAATAGATCAATATCAAAAAATATATAAACGTGGTCACACATTTTATGCTTTGAGATTGAACAGGTGATAAAAACACTCCTAAAAATATGGTAAGTGATTTACCTCAAGATTATCCACAAATTGTGTTCTGCTGTCAACCATGCTGACCAAAAAAAATATGCAGATTTTTAGAGTTGAACCACAACAAAATATCCCTACAGCTGTTGCTTCAATCTATTCACAGAAGTAGATCTAAAAAAAATATTGAGGTTTTAGAGCTATTATATTCCTCGGCTACAAACCTGGTTTTTGCACCTTTTAAACAAAAATATTGGCTGTGAGTTAAAAATTGTTTTAGGTGTGAAGGGAGAAATGTTTCAACTAGTTAATTTCTTTTCCTAAGACAACATTCTCCTACAACTGCTACTTCAATCTATTCACGCTAAAGGAAAGGTGGGAGATATGCAACTCCAAACGTGGAAGACAAGTAGTGCTTTTTAGTATTATAAATTGTTTTTATTATTATGTAAGGATTTAGCTTTTTCCACAATAGGTGTGCTCTCCTGTTGAACCTTCATTTTAAACAAATTAGAAAAAAATATCAATTAGGTGTGGATGATTTATGTAGTAGGTGACCCTAAATATAACTTAGACACAATGAATAGAAAACTTAGTCTTAGTGATATTAATTAAAAAACTTAATTAATGTCATAGCAAGAGCGTGGATCAATATATTATAAGATTAAATTCAGATTATATTACAAGATAGAAATCACAGCGTATCAACATTATCTCTCAAACAACCATCTTGAGTAATTATCCTAACTGTATATCAGTTCTCACTATCCTATCCTCACTAATGTAGTAATGCATCCTGGAAATTAATACATTTATTTCTCTAATACAATACTATGTGAAGTAAAATATATATTATTTAAATATTCTATATTTTAGATAGTGAAAATGCATAATTTTGTATAAAAACAAAAGTAATATATATTTATTCTTCATTTAAATATTTGATGAAGCAATAAAACATAATATCTTATTATTTTAAGAAGTAAAATAGATATATCTATATTTATCATTTAAATCATTTATTTTTGAGGTACACAAATACAAATTGTTATTTTAAACAAAAGTGTTATGTCATTTTTAATGTAACAAGAGATGTTATATTTTAGTTTCATATTTCAAGTATATTTACAAATTTGTTGAACTAGGCTACAGCAATGTTCTAATATTCCACATATTTGCGAAGGCATGATTGAGGCTTCTCCAAGATTTGCATAATTTTAGATTAATTTTTAAATGTTATTTATTTTACTTTTTAATTTAGATGTCTAATAAATATTTTGAAATATTCATATTTCAAATTAAAAACTTATAATTATATTCAAAATGTTATCGATATTCTAAACTATATTTTTTCCTATTTTATATTTTCTTAGCAAGTCATTGTTTGTTATTTAAATTTATTGTACTTGTTATAAATTTGCATTATCAATTAAAGATACTATTCGTGTAAATGTACCCTACCAATCTATATTACTACATTGCATGATTAGAAATAAAATCCATAAACGGTTATTCATTTTTAATATAAATTTGAATGCTTCATTATTTTATTACATTTATTTAATGTTTTCTTAAGCATAACATTAAATTTATTTTATTTTTTATATTATTTTAAGTAAATTCATGTAGATGTATCATACCAATCTATATCTTACTACATTGCATAATTAGAAGTAAAATCCATAAAATATTATTAGAAAAAAAATCTCACCTACAATTGCTCTCATAGGTATGCACAATTAATTATAAACTCTCTCAAAGTTATAAACTTGTAATTATTCCCTTCTTTAATAGAGTAAAAATAATAAAACTAAATCAATTACAGAATTTATCTTCTACAAGTGAACAATCAACAATAATAAAAACAAGATTTACCCACCTACTCAAAAAATATTTATTTTATTAAACTTACATATCTAGTTAAATATTTACAAATTATGGATTTATCATTTAACAACATTGTGTTTCACTAAATACAGATTCCAAGATATAGAAAAAGGACATTCACAAAAGGCATAGCGAAGCTCTTATGTGACTTTGATGCAAACTTGATACTAATTGTTCAAAGGTATCTAATGAACATTTAAAAGAGGAGCTTCAAAAAGACAAAGAGATGCTCTTATTTAACTTTTATTTAGGCAAACTCGATACAAATAGTTCAAAGGATCTCATTGTTTAAAATTAAATAAAAAGACATTCAACAAAATTATGTACCTTTAATTTCCTATCGGCTACTCCCTTGTACCTCTTATAGGTGCAAGTGCTAGTTATTAGTACTAAGAAAATGCAACTTATATTTAGCCGAGAGGCTATATATTGTATGAGCTTTGTGCCTAAACCTGTCTCGCACTCCAAACCAGATTGTTTGACCTCTTTCATCTGGCAACAAAACTAGGTTGTTTATCAGACGCACGTCTAGTCTTGTCAACTTTTCATTTATTGTGAGTACATTTAACCTATCAGACGCACACCAGTATTAATTCTGATTTTATTGCAGTAGCCAGCTTGGGGTTCACACGCCTGAGCTTATTGACGCAGCAGGTGTAGGGATATTTATTAGCTTTTATTCCATTTAAGACATAACAGCTGTAGGGATATTTATGGAGGTTGATATTTGCATGCCTTCTTGTTTTTTCCCACCAGCTGTGAACACCGCTTGTTATCTCCATAGATAGGGCCGATGGTAAAGCTTAGTTTCTCAGTGCATCAACCGTTCCTGCTTCGGAAGAGACAAGAAAATCTTTCCTGTACTCGCGCCTTGCCAAATGCACATGTTTTATCTTTTAGTTGTTTTGCATTTCCATTAAAATTTTAACGTTGTCCATAAAATTGTGTCTTTCTTTATTTTTTCGTATTCAAATTGTATTATTTATCCATTTAGTTTCACTTAACATGGATATTGTGAATGGATTGAAGCCAGCAGTTGTAGGGTGTGAGTTTTCGGTTCCTTCCATTTTAAAAGAAACTCTGCTCTGGTAGGGTTTCGTTATATTTTCCCTGCAACCTCTATTATATACTCCAACTTCTAATATTCTTGGTTTATTCATGCAAACTAGTTGATTGTACTCAATAGTCATCACTGTTCAGTCACTAAGTATATAGCAAAGTGATTTTAGTTTGCAAAAGATTCACACTCCCCTATCTCAAAATTGCATGATTCCCATCAAAACATGGTTCTTTTCAAATAGAAAATTAAGCAAAAAAATTACAAATGTATGATCACAAAACACAGCCCATAGCTGATCTATCAAAGCAGCATTCAAGGAAATAGGCAGAGTCACTGGATACAACAGCCATATTAAAGTTTAGCATACATGACAGAAATTGAGAACAATAATGTTATGGTCATATATCATATGTACTAGCTGTAGAGGAGGGGTTAGGTTATTAATCCGTCATAAGCTTTTGCTTCTGTTGTTTACTTGAGTTTTCCAGAAGAACATCATGTTTTACTTCACTGCTGTCCTTTATATATGTTTCCTGTAACAGTTCAAAACTCTCTTAGACTGGTTCTAATTAGTAAGATCATTTTCAAACAATTAAAATATTCAAGAATATAGGCATTTGTTATTAGTCAACTACAGAACTAAAAAACATGGTTTCCTTTACCATTGCCAATTTGGCATCATCAGCTGTGCTAATGATCATTTGAAGCCAAATTCTAATTTATTTATTAATCTGCAGTTTCATTATGGTTGACTAATACGTCGTGTCTTCAAATTTTGGATATATTGTGAACTATCAAAGTTTGGATTAAATGGTAGTATAAACGAAGCTTTTTCTAATTCTTAGTTTCCAATACATTTGCTTAGTTTGGTTTCCAATAGAATGACGTTTCTTTTATTTCTTCCACTTTATAGATATTGTACTAAGCTCTCATTTATTTCTTGCATTGCTGCAATTCAACTTCAAAATGAGTATCCCATTCCAACTGTTATTCAATGCATTATTTACACATTCAAATTGTCTTTTTAATGTTTCATGATAAATAGATGCACCCAGTGCATTTTATTAAGTTGAACATGTTTAAATTTCTTTTTTTTTTACTGGTGAGTGGAAATTTAATAAAAAAAAAATACAAGAATAATGTATGATGACATTTTTGATTGTTAGAAAATTGAATGGATAGCATCATTTCTACCCAATGGGTATGATAAAGATGAGAAAATTTGAGAGTGAATCTTGTTCTATCAGCTTACCTCTTAATTCAACTACCCCTTTGGTTTGATTATTCAACTACCCCTTTGGTTTGATTTTAAGACTTCTAGAAGTTATTAAAACTCTACAATTTTGAGAAATATATTTATGTCTGCTATACTAGCAATAACTAGTGTAAAATTGAAATGAAAATATTTGACGTATCATTTAATGAAATAAACGAACAGTCAAGTTTCTAACAGCATCATAGTTGGTTGCCAAGATTGCCCAAGAACTTTTATAGTACTTTAGTAAATAGGGATCGCTACTCCAACTCATACAATCTTATCAGAAAGAAAGAAAAAGCTTGCGTACACTTGCTCTCACAATAGCATGTTCAGATGAGTACAATCAATTACTCAGTCTCTCAAAATTATACACCTTTAATTGTTGCCTTCTTTAATAGAGTAATAATAAAAAAACTAATCACATACAAAATTTGACTTCTATAGGTGGACAATTGATGCTGGATAAAAGAAAAAAAAGCCCTCTAGCTCAATTTTCTTTTCTTTTTGCAATAAATGCATAAAAATTTACAATATCTTCGCTGCAGTAATCGAGGATGGGGAGCTATTGATCGATCTGGAAGTAATTGAGGATGGGGAGCTATTGAACAGTTGGATTATGACAGATCCACAGACTTGTGCTGGATTTAGACCTCTATCATTCTGATGCAAGGATGCGTCGATCAATTTTGGGGTTTGATTTTTAAAACTTTAGTTTTGTTTCTAGATTTTTTAGGGTGGTGCTTTGCTTGCTTTTGCTTGTTTTTGTGGCAGCTAGGTAGGGGAAGTTTTGGTAGCACATCATGATCTTGTATTGGAGCTTTTGAGTTGAAAGGTTGGGGGATTTTGGAAAAAAACATGTGGCTTCAGGAAGAGGGTAAAAAGACCGTTACTCGAAGAAGAAATCACACCAAGAAAATATGTTTTTGTTGGCTGCAAAAGTGCAATGGGTTCTGGAGCATTGAACCAAGTCTTGTGTTGGACAAAGAGAATGTTGCATGAAGCATGTTAGTTGAGGTTGAAATCTATGTCAGGTGGAAGGAATGGTAATTAGCATGAGTTCTTTCTTTGAAGCTAAATAACTCTATTCTTGGCGTGGTGGATTTAGGTTGTTTTTTTGTTTTGAATGACTGAATTTGTTGTGTTGCTGTTATGGTACTCTAAGAATTGATTCGATTTATGGAAAAAATCATTTTCCAATCTAATTGGACACATATACTTGTTGCTTCTTTAATCATGTGATGTGGTTGGCATTATAAGCTTCAGTACCATGTCTATACCCTAGTTGTTTGTTGGCCCAAGAAAAGAAAAGCATAACAGAGTTCCAATCATTTTTCATACAAGAAAATGCCTATAGCACGAGTCCTCTGAAACAACTAGCCCTTTTGAATATTGTTTATAATGTCTTTTCTTTTTCTCTCCTACAAATCGAGATTCATCATAGAGGGAAACATGGTGTTTGTAGGAGTTGATGGTGACTCCTCAACAACCCCAAGATCAGTTGAGACCAAAACCACTTCCACAAGAGAGAGAATGGCAAGAATGCTTGCTTCACAATGCAAGATTGATTGATTGCTTGATTGAAGCTTGAATACAAATGTACATGAGATGCCTTGCTTATATGGGAAAGGTTGAGAGATAGGCATGAATATGATGTTGACAAATGTCATGATCCTATGACATGAGACAACCAACAACCTAATCACCTAGGAAATGAAGCATCCTAGCTAGATAAGATAAGTTCTAGATAAGCCAACTAAGCCTTCTAGAAAGAATCTTTTACCTAAGTAAACTTAACAATGTGAATATGTCCCCTAATTTACCTAGTGAATGAATAAGCTAGGTACAAGACAATTATTCACACCAACACCCCCCCTTAAGTGCAACTTAGGGAGAAGATTATTATGCAAACTGTGCAAAGATTATGACTATGGGTCCCAGCTACTAGGCCATGTTAGGTACCCATTTACAATGCAAATGATGCAATCTCTCACAAGCAGAGAAAAGGAGAAAACCCTATGGGACAAAACTCCTCTCCAAAAGAGAGAAAACAAAAACAACATGATGTATGGAGGACTCAATGATACCCCCCAAGGACAACATGCATCATGTATATACAATCAAATACCCCCCATAAGAAGGAAGTAGAGAGATAAGATATCCCCCCCATGATGAAGAAGCTCCAATGCTGATAAAGAATGCTTGGAAACAAAAGATGACCCAATGTCTGCAAGCAACACATCTTCCCTTAGGAAGAAACAAATCCATAAGCTGATGATGAAGCCACTCCATGTCCAACTGAAAGGAGGAAGCATGAATGCTCAACATGTATGCCTTTGAAAACTGATGAAGATCCGCCAAGCTTGAATGAGCCACAACAGAATCATGGTCAAACTGAACCAAGAAACATGACAAATCAAGTGATGGAGGAGACTCATGAATGTCAATCTCCAAAGACAAAGTAGATGGGATAACAGTTGTATTGAAACTGTCATCAAAGAGGAGAGAAATCCCCTCAAGTGTGTCCTCCAAATCTGCAGTATGAGACTCCATGAACAAGTTAGAAATCCCTGTCAAATATTCATCCCACAAAGCAAGATCTGAAAAACTATGATCATCCTGCTGAATAGAAGCATCAATGACTGAAGAGGTAGGAGGTGGAGGAGTAGGAAGCTCAGCACTGGTCTCAAGAATACCAAGGTGTAGATGACCAAACTTCTCCTCACTATCATGGTTCACACTCAATGAAGTGTGTGATGCAGTCAAAGGAACATTATCATCTTCTGAAGCAAAATGTGAAAAGGAATATACACGAGATGCATGATCAACCATCCCAATAGCAACAATATCCCTAGTCTCCAAGTCCCTTATGTACACCCTATCTGGAGTGAACTCAACTGTTTTACCTTGACCCCCATGAGTAATTTGATAAATAGAAAGGAGATTAGTGGACAAGGAAGGAACACAAAGTACATCATTAAAGCTCCCTTCCCCCATATCAATAGAACCCTTCCCACTTACCTTCATATATGTATTGTTACCCATCAATATATGAGGTGAATTACAAGGCTCAAAAGAAGAGAACATATCCATAGAAGATGCCATATGATGAGATGCCCCTGAATCAAGAAGCCATCTATGAGATGTAGGACTTGTAGAGGCCAAGAGTGCTTGTCCTTTCATCTTGTGTAGCCCAGAAGTAGATCCTATGTCCTGTGACTGAGATGATGATGATGGAGCTGCCGATTGAGATGCAGAAGTAGCAGACACTGATGAGGGCAACTTAATGTTATTCTTTTGAAGAAGGTATGTCAGTTCATCAATCTTCTTATTATAACATCTATGCTCATCATGTCCTAATCTTTTACAATATGCACATTTTGACTTCTTCTTTTTAGATGATTCCTCTTTAGAAGAGGATGTGGACTCAGGAGTGCCATGTGAAGGAGAATATTTACCTTGCTCATTAGACTTGGGTGCCTTGTTCTGCTTATTACCTATGCCACTTGAATCCTTTGTCTCCTTTGCAAAAAGAGCATGAGATCTGGAAGACTTCAATGTGCCCATGTGTACCAACTTTGCTTGTTCCCTTGTGATTTGAGCTGCAAATTCATCAAGAGAAGGCATTTTGTATGCAGTTCCAAGAGCATCCATTGTAGCATAGAAAGTAGAAACAAACACTGAATAATCAGGACCAAGCTTAGCAAGAATAGAAAGTATCAACTGTTCATCCTCTTTAGTGACCCCACAATTAGATAACTGCAATCTAAGAGAATTGAGCTTAGAGAAAAAGTCTTGGACATTGTCAAAATCCGAAGGATTAAGACCCATGAGTTCATTCTCCAACTTAAATTTCCTCATCTTATCTGGCTTACCAAAGAGACTCTCTAAAGTATTCCAAGCTTCATTAGGATGAGTGCAAGATGCAACATGATATTTAAGATCTGGAGAAATGGACAACTTCAAAGTACCAAGAGCTTCATCTCTTCTATCAAGCCATTTTGTTTTCTCTTTTGCTCCTTGTGGTTCTGGATCTTGACCAAATGTGATTCGTTGCAACTTTGATTTTAACAATAATAACTCCATTTGAGATTTCCACTCATGATAGTTATATGGAGTTAGAAGTACAACTTTTGTCAAATCCATGATACAATGAGATATTACAAGAGAAGAACAGAAAATTTCCCTCACAATACAAGAAATTAACCCCTTTGTCCAAACAAGATTTGCACTTTTGCAAATTTACAATAATGTGTCCCAAAATATCAAATCAGCTACAAACTGAAAATATGAAAATCTGGAAACAAATCTGCAAAATATGCATGATAAGATCTGAAGTACTCCTAAATACCTTTCCGATGCCGCAAATTTGGAGAAAATAAGAGATCGAAGCACAAAGATATGAGCTCGGAAGCAGAAAACGATGATCGGGCTTCAACCTGGAAAAAGAGGCACAAAACTACAAAATCTCTGCAAAATATCTGCACCACTGAAAAATTCAGGTCTTCACCTTTCCGATGATATCTCATTTGAAAAATTTTGCCTCCGTATGCAAAAGTTCTAAAAAAACAAAAAAAAGGCCTATAAATAGGCACTTTGGGGCTAAATGGGGGCAAAAAATTTGAACCTAAGGAAAAAAAATTCGGCCCTCATAAAGTATGGGCAGATTTTTACAAGGCTCAAATGACTATCATCGGCTTTTTAAGGACTTTAGTATTTAAAAAATCTCGAACCAAACCCATCGACCTTTTAATAAAAGGTGTTTAATATAAAAACTTTAAGTCCAAAAAAAAATACATATGGTCGGCTAAATGGTTGTCGGCCAAAGCAACCAACCCGTCGGCATTATCAAAGCTTTATGTTGTGAAAATAAACCCCGGTCGGCATACAAGTGTGCAGAATCAGCAAAATATTTTAACCAAAGGTTATAAAAACTGCAAAAATCTTCATACCCGTCTAGTGAAAGGACGATGTGACGCCAGACAAAGTGTACGCTCGATAGAATGAATGCCGATGAAGGACAAAGTTGATGATTTGACCGGGAATGAGCCTGCAGATCCGGTGATGGGAATGACCACCGGAAATGAGATGTACCCGCTGATAAAAGGGAGCCCGATGCAGACCCAGAAATGATTGTACCCGCGGAGATGGACGCCGACCAAGCACGAACCTGTCGGAGTTAATGAGATCTGACAAAGGACAATTTCGGAGAGTGATCGGATCACAGGAAATTGAAGTGACCGGTACAATGAAGTCTGACCATGTGAAGAGCTGAGCACAAAGGTCAAGATCTACAATAATGAACCTGCCAGAAATGACAGAAATGTACCCAACTACGCAGCGGACAAAATACCTTGACCGCCGATTGGACACTACTGACATGGAAATTGTATAGGAATATGCCAGGAATTTTGTACAAATAATTGCCCGAAAATACAAAAATTTGCCCCAAATTTAACAATAAATCCACAGAAAATATTTTACAAAATATTTTTTTGCGAAAAATGGAAAATCGTACCGTTTGGGAAGTCCCAGCAAAAAAAAAAATTTGCTTCAAAAACAACTTTACCCAATATAGGCGAATTTACAGTCAAAATTCGTCTGCGGAAGCTTCTGAACTCAACCGTGAGGTTTTTGAAACCCCAATCTGCACCCAGCAAAAATCTTTAAGCCAAAATATCACCCTCAGATATGGGAAGGAATCTGCAACACCTGGAGTGCTCTGATACCATGTAGGAGTTGATGGTGACTCCTCAACAACCCCAAGATCAGTTGAGACCAAAACCACTTCCACAAGAGAGAGAATGGCAAGAATGCTTGCTTCACAATGCAAGATTGATTGATTGCTTGATTGAAGCTTGAATACAAATGTACATGAGATGCCTTGCTTATATGGGCAAGGTTGAGAGATAGGCATGAATATGATGTTGACAAATGTCATGATCCTATGACATGAGACAACCAACAACCTAATCACCTAGGAAATGATGCATCCTAGCTAGATAAGATAAGTTCTAGATAAGCCAACTAAGCCTTCTAGAAAGAATCTTTTACCTAAGTAAACTTAACAATGTGAATATGTCCCCTAATTTACCTAGTGAATGAATAAGCTAGGTACAAGACAATTATTCACACCAACAGTGTTATATTTTTCTATCCGCGTAACCCTTGCACCCCTTCTGGTGCAAGTGCTAGTACTTAATAAGAATCAATCCAACAATAGGGCTACAAGGAAAGTCCCTATCTAGGAAAGTAGACAATGATAGAATTAACATTTGTGCATTTGGCCCCAAGATTTAGGGATTCAACATCATTGCGCACCTATGACCCAAATTTTGAATATTCCTATGTACTATATTAGTCATGTAATTTTCTTTGAATTCTCACCAATTCATTCATCCAAGAAGTAATCTTTTGGTTGCTACTTTTATGTGCATATTAAAATACATAGGCATATCATTGGGTCAAACAAATTACCATGTTCAGCTAAAGCCTATTTAGATTAGTCTATAGAAAAGTGTCCACTTGAAGCAACTTTTGATGATCTGATTGTTCAAACAAAAATTTGAGGTTTTAGATTTTTCAGATAGTATCTCTCCATGATGATGAAGCTATGTTTAAGTATGTTTGTGTGAAGCAATAAGAACTAATTTTGAGAACAATGATAATGATTTAGAATCACTCTACTCCATATTTTAGCTCAACAAAAGTTGTACTGATAATCAATGTAGCCAATTATAGGGTCAAATAAAATAAAAAATTAATGCTTTAAAGATGTGGACCGTAGTTAAGTTGATTGAAGGGTGAGATGTCAAAGATCCTACTTACCCTTGCTTGGAACTCTTTGGTAGCATTAGGGAGGAAGGTTGCTTCTTTTCTTATCTAAATTGGATCAGTGTAATCTAATCCACTAAACTATACACATCTTTCTTTGTAAGACTCTTATGAGATCAGTATAACCTATAGAGATGATTTTCTCATGTGATTTGTTTTTGTGTAAGATTTGAAGTCTAGGGAGAAATTGTCTGCATGCTATTTGGTGATGGGTGACCTTTTAATGTTTTCCTATTTTTTCTTTGAGTATTTTACCATAGCATATTTCTCTATCGTGTTCTTATTATTCTTGTATATAAGCCTCAATTTTTTTTTTTGATTTTATGTTGTATTATGTGGTTTTGCAGGGAGGAGATCATTATTGCCACTGCATCAAGTATTATTTAGTTGGCTTTACAAATTTGGAATGATCTTCAAAATTCAAACATCATACAAAAAAATTAAGAGATGAAGAATAGATTTATCTAAAATAAGACAATCGTCAAATATGGAATTAGATGACATGGAAACAATGCTTCATGCAATCACTTCTAAGCTGGAAAGTGACATTGTGGAAAAATTATCTATTTCTCAATGGGAAGGAAGGATTCCGAGGGAGTCGTATGTGAAACCATGCTCTTTACATTGGTGGAACCACTACATTTTTCATGTTAGATGTAATGATGAACATTTCCGCAACATTTTCAGGTTGTCGTATGCATTATTTCAAAATCTTTGTGAAAATATGAATGATGACCTAAAACAAGGTGAAATACCATATATTCATTTTCCACGACTATAAAAAGTAGGGTCCTTCTAGTAGAGAAACAGGTTGCCATTGCAATTTTACGATTGTCATCTGGGACAACAATGCTTAACATTAGTGAACTATTTGGTTGTGGAAAGTCAACTGTGATAAGAGTTGTCAATAAGTTCATTAATATCTTTTATATTTGATTTCAAAGTCATATCTAATGGCCTAGTAACCACATGAAACTTGAGCACGTAAAAGAAGGCTTTCGTCTAAAACAAGGATTTCCAAATTGTTATGGAGCTATAGGTGTAACTCACATTCAATTTCATCTTCCACTTAATGCTCATGCTCTACTGATTGGTATGATTGTGATCTTAACTATAGTATGTCATGTTACAAGCAATTGTTGATAGTAATATGTATTTCATGGACATTTTTACAGGGTGGCCTAGTTCTGTAAATGATTCTAGACTTCTATGAAATTCATGCTTCCATAAAATGTGTGAAGGTGGAGAGAGATTAAATGGTCATCCAGTGTCAATTGGAAAATTAAATATGAGAGAGTACATTATTGGAGATGGTGGGTATCCATTGTTGACATGGTTAATTACACCTTTCAGCAGAGGTGTAACAAATAGTCAGAGGGAATTCAATTTTAAGTTGTCATCAACATGTATTGTGGTAGAATGTGCATTTGGAAGGCTAAAAAAAATGTGGCAGATTTTGGAATCGAAAATGTGGCATCCAAATTTGGAAGTGCTTCTGAAAGCCGTTCTTTGTTGTTGTCTATTGCATAATATGACATTAGATGTTGTGTAAGGTGAGGATGATCCATGTGATGATGCTTTTTTTGAGAATGGAACAAATATTCCAACCAATGAATTAGTTGATCCAGCTGCAACACTTTCTTGAGAAACATTAATGACTTTTGTAAATGGTGATATGAATTATGTAAACCTGTAGAGCCATAAAAAAACTAAATCATTATGAATTTGAAATTTTTTTGAAAATGTATATTGATTTTGTTAAGTTTTGATTCTTATGTGATTGTTGGGATTTGTATGTGGGAGTTGGAAGACCATAATTAAACTATTAATAGTTGCAGCCTAGGTTAATAGCAACATAGGTTATCTGTGTTTGAGGTATTTAAATACCTAGTCGAATGTACGTATGTTGAAATCATTCAAGGCTTGAAACAAATTATATCCTTTTTCACGTGTCAATCATTCCCTGGTCAATACTAGTAGTAGTCATAATATTAATAGTTCATGATTTTGTGATTGAGAGTAGAGCTTACAAGAAAAAAAATCTATTGATAGTTGTAACTATAGATTAAGTAGAAAGTTCAACATTAGCAATGATAGTATTAGCAGAAATTGGACACATATTTACTTAGTTCATGATGTGTTGTATTTTGCTTGTTGATGGGGTGTGTTGATTTTCTCTTATATATTAGACAGTCTGATGACATGATATAATTTGAAATTTTGGTGAAATTAAGAATATGTGGCAATTAAGGTTGTTGTCTTATTTGGAAATTGTTCATTTATTAACTCTCGACTATGAAATTGAGAATGCATTAACTTAATGCTTGTAGAAAGATGAATATTTTATTTATTTTTTAAATAGTTGAATGCAATATTTTACTAGTTCTTCATCAGTTGCATCCATCAAATCTTCGTTGCTCTCCCATGTGGCAGGTTGCTCTACAACCTCAAAAATGTTTAATTCCATTTTGAAAAATTTGAACCCCTTAGTAGGTTGGACAACATACTCTGTGTCTAAATAGAAATTGCTTTGAATGTGAAACAAATAGACACAAATGGGGCTATGAAGAAAGTGAAATCAACATTGCACATATCTACATAGAAACTATTTTGAATGTAGAGTGAAGAGAATACAAAAGGGGCTGTGAAAAAACTTGCATCAAGATTGCACTGTTGATCTTCCCTAATCTCTTAATTATAGCTCCCTCCACCTCCACAACAGTATCCTGAAACTTGTAGCTAATAAGTTGAATCTTGACATTTGCCTACAAATTTAAAGAGTAATGGCTTTAATAAATCATAACACAACTACTCTAATAAATCAAAACAAAAGTAAATTTATAATTTTTTTGACAATTGCCTGCATCTTGAAAATAGTAGTGACTCTAACAAATCAGAACAATGCAAAGTCAAACAACAATGGTAAGTATTGAAGACTTTCTAACAAGATAAAAGGTCTTGTATGATCCTCGTTTACACAGATAAGCACATACACGGATGTGCCACCAAAATAAGTATCCACTACCATATACTATTCCTGAGTGATCTCTTTCAAAGACTGCATATCACACTAACATCAAATAATTAAAACGGATATATGCACAAATGTAAACAAATGTCTTCATATAGTTTTCAATTGATGTAAATATATTTCATTTTTTTATTGTGAAATTAATTATATTTAAAGGTATCAAAAGTAAAATTCATGAGGCCACCAGCTTCCTTAAATTTTGGAGCTTAACTTTTAAGCTGAATTACACTACTAATAAGTTCATGAGACCATCAGTTTCCTTAAAATTTGGAGCTTAACATTTTAAGTTGGCTGCGCTACTAAGTTCATGGGACCACCAGCTTTTAAAACTTCCTAAAAATTCTTAGCAACACCCGCTGAAAATTTCAGGAAGACCCCTCCATGAGACCCCACCCTTAATGCCTAAACAAATTTTATCCAACAATTAATATATTAGAGTAAAAGGAAAAAAAAATTGGCATTCTACAAAAGAAAAAGTAATGGCACATTAATAAAAGGGGCAACAATCAGTCAGAGTGGGCATTAGGATGTCAGTAGGGAGAGAGTTTGTGTAAGGGGGAAGCAACAACGTGTTAGGGGAAAAACACTGGCCTTCATAATATCTTCCCTGCAACTCTGCCATTCATCGAGATTGGCATGTTGCAAGAACCATACAATTTGTGCAAAGTCTGGAGTGACATCAAAGTGATTGTTAAGGCCCTGCAACTTTATAGGGGAGAGGACCCAATAGTTGAGCATGTTTCAATAGTTGTGATAGTAGTTGTTTATATAATGTCCAATAGTTGTGATAGTAGTTGTTTATATAATGCCCAATAGTTGTGACATGACTACCCTAACTTGAACAAAATGTATTCTTTTGATCTAAAAAGCAACCAATCATATGATGACACATCAACGCTCAATTACCCATGATGTGAACGCACAAGTATTGGTAGCACTTTTTTTTGGGGCCTTTTTGGACACCTTGACAAAAAACATGTTAATGTGGCATCATATTTGATGATGTGGCCCTAAAACAAAAGTTATCAGTAGGGGACTTACCAAGTAAGCTGTTGTAAAAAAATTGGAGTGATTTGAAATTTTCACATAGGATTTTGAGAAGTGCGAAGATAGGGTGCACAACTATGGGGTCCTCCCCCCTACACATTTTCTTGAAGGTTTTGGGAAAAGCCTTTTCAATAAATGTACTTGTGTGTATCTGGCAACCACGGGGAGCTTGCGTGACTTTCTTAGCCACCTAAAAAAAGATGAAAAGGGAATAATCATGGGGAGGCTCAGGGGGATCGAGATTGAGTGCATCATGGTCCCTATCGGTTGATGGAGAAAAAAAAACATAGCATTTGTAATTTCTTTCCTGTAAATGTTGCCCATTTTTACCTAATGGGCATGGTTGATAGACAATATACATGGAAGATCTGGAATGTATGTAGTGCATCATTGTTGGGTGCCTATTATTCTTGATACAAAATGTTTTGGGGATGTGCTTACAAAAAGGAAAATGAGTTGCAATTATGATCTTATTGCTAGAAGCCTCCTCTCCTCGCCTTTGGATGGAATCCAAGGCATGCCTACAAATTATGCCCATCTATTCTCAGCCAAATCTAAAGGAAAATCAAATCCCCTATCGGAGCTTCTACATCATGGAATTTATTGTAAAGGTGCATGGATCTTTGTTAATCAAAGAGGGTCACAACAAGACTCTTCACCACATGCCCTTTGTTATCAATCCAACTTAGATACTTGTATGCAAAATATGAACTTTTTTTCGCCTCCATAGTAACAATGAAATTCAGCGTCTAAAACTTTCCCATAAATGCCAAAATGGAGGGATTCGTCGCTACCTTGGGGCCTTCTAGAGTCTCAATGATTGCCATATAATATGACTCTACATCTCCTACCTTCGTGAGCATTGAACGTTGCAGACGACTTTAAGGTTGCATTCTGGTTGAAATGACAGAGAAAGTTGGATAATTTAGTGCACCCATTTGTTGGAAGAGATCTTGTTCTCATTGGATTAATGATAGTAAGATGCAACTGTACAAATTCTTGGGGTAAGTCACCGTCCATGGTTTCAATGAGTTTTGTTTCCTTTGTTTTGCTTTAGAAATTTGTATGTGGCTGAATGATTTTCTTGTGGTGTTTTATTTCATTCTGAAAAAAATTGTTGTTGTTGGTTAAATGAAAGCATTTTTTGTGGATTTTGTATTGAGGATTTCTTGCTCAATACTTATCCATCTGAGCATAAAAATGCCTTTGTATGTACATTCGATGGAGGCATGCGTACTTAGTGCACTAATCTTTTGAGGCATTCTATAAAATAGCCCACTCTCCTATCTATCCTCCCACTTCGTATAGTCGTCTACCATGTTAATTTTATGATCAAATTAGAGCACAGAAAATTAATTCAAAATTCAACACAAGAACACAACAGATACCCTGGGAAAACCCTCCTCTTGAGGGAGAAAAACCCAGCAACAATATATCACTTATATATTGAATCACAACAATAATTGTCTCCTTACAAGAGGTCGATATGAAGGCCAAAATATAAGCACCAAAATATGATGCAACACAGAAATACAATGATTCAATTTGTTGATGATAACAACTCAGACTTCTACAATATCGATCTGCTCTTGATAAAGAACTCGCACTTGATGAAGCTCGAACTTATGATGAATATGGATGGAATGGATGATAACAAATGAAGTGCAACCAATGACAATATATACAAACTGAAGAGAGAGATATGACTCCTCATAAACAACAAGTCAGCCTATATCCAAAAATCGTGTCTCTTAAATGCAAGAGGTTGGCCATATAAAATCACAACTCTTCATAACAAATCATGCCCATATGAAACATGATGTCGGCCTTAATAAAGAAATTAGACCTCTTCATTAAATCACACCTTCATAAAAAATCATGCCTCCTCAATATAGATCATTGTCTCTATAAATTAAATAGCTTTGGCTATTATTTAATTTATCAAATCGGCTGGAAGTAATTTACCAACATTGTATGAACATCAACACTCCCTCTCAGCTAGGGAGAATACTTTCAATTGCACAAGACATATCACCTCATCGTGATGTCTACCACAATGGCTACACCCATATGTGGAAAGGAAAGCTATCACCCCATCATGATATCAGATATCACCCCATCGTGATATCAGATATCACCTCATCGTGATATTAGATATCACCTCATCATGATATCAGATATCACCTCATCATGATATCAACCATCATGGCTACTCCCATGTATGGTATGTACAAGTGTTCATCACTTAACGTGATGTTGTCACCTCATCGTGGCATTCACCATGGCTCTCCTAGAGGGTGAAACACAAGTACAATAAAATCATCACAGACTCTCTCATGTGATGTTGTCATGGAGTCACACACATGACATCCACCATGGCTCTCCTAGAGGTTGGAAACAAGGGCTTTCACCTCAAATCTCAAAAGAGAAATGCATTAACAAGGGCTTGGACCTCAAATCTCTCTCACAGAGAAATGCATTAATGAAGATCACTGACACTAAGACTCCTTCTCAGCTAGGGCTTGATTCTCCACCATACCAATCTTGTCTCGAAAGTACAAAAACTTTATCCTGGAGAGAGGCTTGGTGAGAATGTTTGTCGTCTACTCATCAGTGTTGGTATACTTCAATTGGATCGCTTTTCTCAATACCATATCTCTGATATATTGGTATTTGATCTCAACATGCTTGGTTTTGTCATGAAACACAGGATTGACAGAAAGATTCACATAGCTTTGGTTATCACAATGAATGATAGTAGGCTCCATTGATTTCCCAAACAATCCTGCAATGAGCTTCCAAAGCCACACTGCTTCTCGAGCTGCCACACAAGCTACAATATACTCGGCCTCTGCTATACTCAATGCTATAGATGACTGCTTCTTGTTGCACCAGGATATCATCGCAGACCCCAAATTGAAGCAACATCTAGAGGTGCTCTTCCGATCAGTGACACACCTTGCCTAATCAGAATCAGTATAACCATGCAACTTCAAATCTATACTTGAAGAATATCTCAATCCATATCGAACTATGCCACACAAGTATCTTAGCATATGTTTCGCTGCAACAAGATGTTATCTTCCTTGGTTCACACATGAACTGACTGAGTGCACTCACTGCATAGCAGATTTCTAGTCTAGTGCTGACTAGATACATCAATGATCCAATCAACTACCTGTACATCATGGGATCCACCAAATCTAAACTAGTTGCAGCCTGCTTCAACTTATGTAAGTTGGTCTCCATAGGCGTAGACATGGATTTGCAATCCATCATACCAAACCTCTTTGGTATATCAATTTTGTACTTCCCTTGACTTAGAATCATCTCATCTAGCTTCTGCCAAACTTCTAGGCCAAGGAAGTAATGCATGATCCCAAGATCCTTCATTTCAAATTCAAAAGCCAACTCCTTCTTGCATTTGATAATGAGGTGTTCTTCTCCAGTAAGAATCATATCATCAACATACAAAACCAAAATCAATGCTTCACCATCAATTACCTTGAAATACAAATTTGAGTCAACATCATTCGTGGAGAAGCCCAAGCTTAATAGGTAACGATCAATCCTTTTGTACCATGCACGAGAAGCTTGCTTAAGACCATACAAGGCCTTCTTCAGCCTGCAGACATGAGACTCCTTCCCATGTACCTCCAAACCATCAAGTTTCTCAATATAAACTTCTTCCTCAATTACACCATTCAAAAAAGTCTTCACATCCATCTGATGAATCTTCCATCCTCTAGATGTAGCAATGGCAATGAGGGTCCTGACAAAAGTATAGCGAGAAACTAGAGTGAATGTTTATTCATAGTCAACTCCCTCTTTTTGTGAAAACCCTCTAGCCACCAATCTATCATTGTACTTCTCAATGCTCCCATTAGCGACATGCTTCATCTTGAAGAGCCATTTAGAAGATACCACAGATTTATCTTTGAGTCTAGGAATGATGTCCCAAACATCATTCTTGAGAATGGATTGATACTCTTTTGTCATAGCATCTCTCCAAACTTGTTGACTAGAAGCTTCCTCAACACTGGAAGGCTCAAACTCAATAATCTGACTCATCAAAGCAACATAACTGGAGAACTTGTGAGGTCTCTTACTTTCTTTGAAGGTTCCTCTCGATGTTGCAAACCTTTCTACCTCCTACATTATTTGTCTATCCCAAAGAGGTCTTTTTCTTCCAATCACAATATCGGTAGGCCCATCAGTAGATTCCAAGGGCTCAATTGGATCATCATCTTCTTTTGGTTTTGGAGCCTCCCTCTGAATCTCAGGAGCATGGTCAACTTCGATATCTTGATGAGACTCTTCATTATCAATCTCAATATGAGTGCCTTTGGATCTTCTGAATGCAACATCTTCTTCAAATGTGACATCTCTACTGATCTCGATCAACTTCTAACCTAGAATGTATATTTTGTAGGCTTTTGATGTCTCACTATAACCTACAAATATCCCCTTCTTGCTAGAAGTATCCAACTTTGTTCTCTTTTCCTTTGGTACATGAACATGCACTGGACATCCAAAGATCCTCAAATGACTCACTTATGGCTTCTTCCTAGTAAAAGCTTCTTTAGGAGTCATGTTCTCCAAGATTCGGTGAGGAATTCTATTCTAAACATAGACTGTTGTCCTAGATGCTTCTGCCCAAAGGAAGGTTTGCAGATCTTGGTCATGAATCATGGCTTTGGTTGCTTCCATGATTGATCTATTCTTCCTCTCTACAACACTGTTCTGTTGAGGATTATAGGGGACACAAAACTCCCTCTTAATCCCAGCCTCAATGCAAAATTTTTGAAAGTTGTTGGAAGTGTACTCTCCTCCATTGTTGGATCTCAGGACTTTGACTTTCTTCCCCGATAAGTTCTCTACCTAAGCCTTGAATTCCTTGAACCTTTCTAATACCTCCTCAAATTCTTTAGATTTCAAGAAATAAATCCAAGTCTTTCTAGAGTAGTCATCAATAAAAATAATGTAATGCAAGAAACCACTTGAAGAAGCAACAAACATTGGACCACATAAATCAAAATGAATGAGATCTAGAATACATTTGGATCTATTTTCTCTACTATGAAATGGACCTTTTGTATTCTTACCCAAAGCGTAGCCTCTACAAGTACCTTCATGCTCCTGGTTAAACTTCGAAAGGCCTATGACCATCTTCTCCATTATAGGTAGAGCTCAAAAGTGAAGATGAGTCAATCTTTGATGCCAAAGTTCACACGAGCTTGAAGAATCATGTACTAGAGCCTGAAGTGGATGAGTGCATAGCCTATAGAGGCTCTCATGTCTGAATCCAATTACCCGAGCAGTCTTGAAGTTTGAGTTCTTCGTCCATACAAGAACTTTTCCTTTTGAGAATGCTACTTGG
The DNA here is from genome assembly GCA_007258455.2 of Sequoia sempervirens. Taxonomy (NCBI): domain Eukaryota; kingdom Viridiplantae; phylum Streptophyta; class Pinopsida; order Cupressales; family Cupressaceae; genus Sequoia; species Sequoia sempervirens. The sequence goes on from VDFB02274944.1 coordinate 71,726, forward strand.
TACCCCTTGTCTTCCAAGGCTGAAATGGAAACAAGGTTTCACTTGATGCCCGGAACATATAGAACATCACACAACTATAGGGAAATGTCAAAATCCAAGTGGAGAGTGGAGGTCCCAATTCCTTTCACAAAGTAACTAGCATCATCTCCAATAATAACTTGTTCACTAGAATCTCTATTCACCAAATTTGTTAAATGCTCCCTAAATCTAGTGATGTGGCGAGAGGCACCACTATCAATCAACCAAGTGTTGGTGTCAGTAGGTACATTGCTTGACAATGCCGAATAGAACAAGTATTAACATGAGTCCTTCTATGGAGAGACTTCATCAACATCTACAATGGTGGCCTGTTGCTTAGGCCTGGTTGGACAATCCTTAGCAAAGTGACCATACTTGTCACATCTAAAGCATTGGACTTTGGAGAGGTCCCTCTTCTTCTTGAATGCAGGAGCACCATTAGTTCCTTTATCTCTATTCCTCTTGACATATCCTTTCTTCCCATCTTTTCCTTTCTTCTTCGAGGATTGAGAGGCGAGAACATGGATGTCTTCATTAGTAGAGCTTTGACCAATTCCTCTAGCAGCCAATCTAGACTCCTCTTGAATGCAATCCACCCTTAATCAATCAAACTTGGGATGTTTTGATCTTGCATTGATGCCTTGAATATAGGACTCCCAAGATGAAGGGAGACCATTAAGAGCAAGCATGGTCAAGTCTTTGTCATCAACCATATGACCAATTGTAGAGAGTTGATCTCTCAATTCTGAAATCTTCATGAAGTAAGCAATAATATTTTCTCCTTTCACCATCTTCACTTGATGGAGTTGTTGCTTCAATGCAAGTGCCCAGTTTGTGTTGTTTATTTTGTACATCTCCTCCAACGTTTTGAACATTTCTCTTGCCGTCTTCAACTTGGAGACAATAGGAACAATATGATCCTTCATGGAATCAACTAACATCTTCTTCGCCTTGATATATTTCTTCCTCCATTGAACCCTCTCTTCCTCATTTGTAGGATCGAGGACTTTGCTCTCCACAAACTCAGCCAATTCATTTTCCTCCAAGGTGAGCATAATTTTGAATCTCCATGATGTGAAATTTGATGCTCCCTTAAGTCTATCCTCAATCTTAAGACTGTTCACCTTCTTGACAAAGAGATAGAAGTAATTAACAATGAGAGAGAATAAAGAGTATCGCTATAATACAAAATCTGATCAAGATCTTCTTCAAACCCACTTTGATACCATGCTAATTTTATGATCAGATTAGAGCACATAAAATTAATTCAAAATTCAACACAAGAACACAACAGATACCCTAGGAAAACCCTCCTCTTGAGGGAGAAAAACCCAACAACAATATATCACTTATATATTGAATCACAACAATAACTGTCTCCTTACAAGAAGTTGGTATGAAGGCAAAAATATAAGCACCAAAATATGATGCAACATAGAAATACAATGATGCAATTCACTAATGATAACAACTCAGACTTCTACAATATTGATCTACTCTTGATAAAGAACTCGCACTTGATGAAGCTCGAACTTCTGATGAATATGGATGGAATGGATGATAACAAATGAAGTGCAACCAATGATAATATATACAAACTAAAGAGAGATACGTGACTCCTCATAAACAATAAGTCGGCCTATATCCAAAAATCATGTCTCTTAAATGCAAGAGGTCAGTCATATAAAATCACAACTCTTCATAACAAATCATTCCCATATGAAACATGATGTCAGCCTTAATAAGGAAATCGGACCTCTTCTTTCAATCACAATTTGATAAAAAAATCATGTAGGTCCTCAATATAGATCGTTGTCTCTATAAATTAAATAGCTTTGGCTATTATTTAATTTATCAAATCGGTTGGAAGTAATTTACCGACGTTGTATGAACATCAACATACCAAAGTTTTCCAACTATAGTGTAGTGCAAATATCCCCCTTGTATTACGCTTTCATAGATGTCTAGGCTAAACAGAGAGCAATATGAACAAAGAAGCTAACTCAAGAGATAGAGTAAAATGAGACAAACATATGCTACAACATACAAAATATATTATATTGATCTACTATTACAAAATACAGAGATATTTAAGTTAGACAAAATTTGCATATCTTACTCTGTTACATTTTCAATCATATTTATAGATGCTTACAAGTCGGTTTGAACATAGATGATGGATAGAAAGGTAAAAAGATAAGGATAAATTTTCCTACATGAATGTGACAGCTACAGCTGTGGAGATAAAATGAAATCATATTGTGGGCGCTGGAGTCAAGTTGATTGCAGGTGAAGTAAATTTGGTTGTAGGTGGAGTAAATGCAGATTGTAGAATGCACTGGAGAAATTTGATTTCTATTGGTGGTCAAACCTTATCAATGTTAGAAATTATTTTGAACACTCCACTTTAATTTCGACCACTAATGGCTTCAGCATCAATAACACCTATTCTTTGTCATAGATACTCAAAATTTTCTTTGGGTAATGCCTTAGTAAAAATTTCTACCAATTGATTTTCAAATCTACAAAATTCAAGGCAGATTTCTCCATCATTGACCAACTCTCAGATGAAATGGTACCTTGTATCAATGTGATTTCTCCTTTTATGAAAAACATGATTTTTTGATAATGCAATTGTTGACTTGTTATCACAAAATATTGTTGTTGGTTCATCTTGATTATGCAACAAATATAATAAGACTCGACACATCCATATTGCTTGACCTGATGCGGTAGTTGCAGCTACATATTCTACTTCAACTGATGAAATTGTTACTATGGGTTGCTTCTTTGATGCCAATGAGACAACTCCAAATCCAAATGAAATATGTGTCCAGAAGTACTCTTCCTGCCATCTATGCTACCTACAAAATCATTGTCAGTGTAACCAACCAAATTAAAATCATTAGTTTTGGAATATAAAATTCCACATCCTATTGTTCCTGCAACATATCACAATATTTTTTTCCAACTTGGCAGCGAGAATATTGAGGTGAATCCATGAACCTCGAGATCAAACTAATTCTATACATGAAATCTGGCCTTGTAGCTGTAAGATACATTAGACTTCCAACAAGTCTTTTAAACATAGTTGGATCAACATTTGACCCTTTATCTTCTTTCCTAAGTTTTGTTCCTATAGCAACTGGAGTTGACACTAGATTGCTTTGTAATATTTTGAATCTTCTCAATACATCCTTCACATACTTAGATTGACAAATGAAGATTATTTTATCATATTGAACAATTTCAATGCCTAAGAAGTATCTCATTAAGCCTAAATCTGTCATTTCAAACTCTTTCATTAAAGCTGACTTGAGCAAGTCTGTAAACAAATCTCCACTGAAAATTAAATCATCAACATAGAGACTCACAATCAAAATTTGACCTTGTTCATTGGTCTGTGTATACAATGTGGGCTCATTATTACTTCTATTGAATCCATTACTTATCAAATATGAATCAATCCTAATATACCATGCCCTTGGTGCCTGTTTCAAACCATAAAGTGCTCTCTTCAATTTACACACTTTATTTTCATGCCCATATACCTCATATCCTAGAGGTTGTTGAACATAAACTTCTTCTTCAAGAAAACCATTCAAAAAAGCTGATTTTACATCCATTTGATAAACTTTCCAACTATTATGTGCAGTTATTGCTAAAACAGCCCTAACTATATCAAGTCTAGCAACTAGAGCAAATGTTTCATTATAGTCAATCCCATACTGTTGTGAAAAACCTTTGGCAACTAATCTAGCTTTATGCTTTACAACTTTACCTTCAACATTGAACATAGTCTTATAAACCCATTTAACTCCTATAGAATCTTTACCTTCAGGTAGATCCACTAACTCCCGTGTTTGATTCTTTTCAATAGAATTCATTTCTTCATCAATTGCTTTGATCCAATTATCTTCTTTCACTGCTTCTTCAAAATATACTGGATCATGAGAGAATAAAGAAAAATTTCAACACAGATCTAAATTCTCTTGATCTTGATCATATATTTCTTGTAGACTTCTTATTTTCTTACTTCTAGGGCTTGGTCTTAATGAAGCAATTGCAGGATCTAACTCATTACTTACATTTGAATCTAAAGTAGGTTGGCCTTCATAGATTTATGGTTCACCTTGCACGAAATTTCCTTGTGGAGTACTTGGTCCAGCTTGATTTTATTGACCATCATTTTCTTTTGATTCTTCTTCACTATGAGGTATTGGTGCTCCACTTAAGACTATAGTGTCAATGTTTCCATCCCATGCTTCTTCCTCCTTAAATTTAACATCCCTACTAATAATCATTTTCTTTGAAAGAGGATTATACAATCTATAAGCTTTTTTATTTGCTCACTATAACTGATAAAAATACACTTTTCACTTTTATCATCCAATTTTCTTCTCAATTCAGATGGAACTCGGGAATATGCAACACATCCAAAAATTCTAAGACAAGATACAAAATGTTTCTTACCAGTCCATGCTTCCTGTGGAATTCAGTCCTTAACACTCTTTGTAGGACTTTTGTTCAAGGTGTATACTACACATACTACTACTTCTACCCAAATATCATTAGACAAATTCTTGGCCTTTAACATGCTTCTTTCCATCTCCATTATGGTTCTATTCTTCCTCTCTGCTACACCATTTTGTTGTGGTGTGTACTTTGTTGTAAATTGTTTCTTGATACCATGATCTCTACAAAATTCTAAAAAATTCATTAGAACTATATTCACCACCTCTATCTAATCTAAGTATCTTAATGTGTAGACCACTCTACTTTTCAACCATAGCTTTAAACTCCTTGAATTTACTAAAGGCTTTAGCCTTATGCTTGAGAAAGTATACCAAGGTTTTCCTACTGAAATCATCAATAAATGTTAGAAAATATATGCTTCCACTTAAGAATGGAGTTTGTATTGGTCCACATATATCAATGTGAATTAACTCTAATGGTGTCATTTCTCTATATGAACTCCTTACAGGAAAACTTTCTCTATGTTGTTTTGCTAATATACAACTTTCACATGAACTAGCTAGATTCTCTATGGGTGGTAAACCTTTCACCATATTTATTTTTTGCAATAAACTGAAACCTTCAAAATGAAGGTGACCATACCTCAAATACCAAAGCCATGTTGGGTTTAAGTACACTTTTTTGAAACTTACTTCCTTTATTCCTTAGATGCAGTCAATCCGGAGGGGGAACATCCAATTCTTGTTCATCACAACTCTTGCAATTAAACTGTCACTAGGATTTCTATCCAGAATTGTACAAATGTCTTTGTTAAAAGAAACTTTATACCCTTTTTGCACTAACTGACCAACACTCATCAAGTTATGTTTTAAACCGGGTATAAAGAAGACATCAGGAATATATCTCTTTCTTCCATTCTTAGTCAAAATATTTACAACACCTTTCCCCATTACAGATACTTTACTATCATTTCCCAATTTCACTTCAAATTTCACAAAATCATCCAAACTAGCAAATAATCCACTGTTTCCTGTCATGTTATTACTACATCCACTATCTAAAAACCATATATTACTGGAACTTTCTTGAGCAACATTATAGGTTAAGAATAACCCTCCTACGTTATTATCTAATACACCTGAGTAATTTGCATTTTGTTTATCCAGATCTTTTTTCTTCCAACATTCATTTGCTAAATGACCAAATTTCTTACAATGATTACATTAAATATGAGACTTATCAAACCTAGGTGATTGTTGTTGAAATTGATTTCTTCCTCGTCCTCTGTTATTGAAACTCTAATTGGACTGATTAGTCCATTCTCCTTGATCTGGACTCATGTGTCCACCTCTACCTCTTCCTGTTCCTCTGAAGTTTGACCTCCCTCTTCCTCTGCTAAATGACACTTGAGATCTAAAAGCATTCTCTGAAGAAGAATTATGATTCCTATTCATTTTGGATTCATGAGACAATAAAGATCCCAACAGTTCATCTATAGATAATTGAGTTAAATCTTTTGATTCTTCAATGGCAACTACAATTACATCAAACTTACTAGGTAAGCTTCTAAGTATCTTTTCAATCACCTTTTGATCTACAATACTTTCACCATGTGACCTCACTTGATTAACAATATTCATCACTTCGGTAAAGAAATGATCTATAGATTCATATGCATTCATATAAACCTATGCTCCACGAGGTTTCGGGGATGGGGAGTACCCGGTACGGCAGGACAAGTTTCTCGTACGGGGGTACTTTTGGGTCATTTTTTAGGGGACGGCAGGGGATGGCTGATAAAAAAATAGGGAATTTTTTAAAAATATATAGAAATTTCAAATTTTCATAGCATAACATTGATAAAGCATTCATTCTAGACATTTGTATAAGCTTAATACATATCATTAGACTTGAATTGAGATTTCACATGAGAATCAACAAACAAATTAACAATATTCAAATGCTTTTCATTATCAATGTGCACACATATCATATAAAAGTCTGATAATTATAACCAAAATTCCCAAAGGCTCCAAGTCTCAACTATGAAATGACATGCTAAACATAAAACTAAGAAAATATATCACTGTCCAAGGTCCCTAATCAGCATAAGGTAGGTCTAAATCAGCATCACTCTTGCCATTAGAGCTTGAGTCTAAGTTAGTGCCAGTGTCCATATCAATAGAAGGATTTGCCTCAACTAATGGAACCCCAAGCAATCCCTCATGTGCATTCTCCTCAATCTGCATAGCATCTTTGGGATTAACATCCCAACGTAAGGCTAGAGTCTGACGATACTGACTAGTTTGGCGATCCTTCACTTAGCTGCTCTTCTTTTTCTCTCCTTCACTTCACAAGCCAAATGTAAAAATGAGTTGATTTTTCTCATTTTAGGGCATATATAAGGCATAAATTAGCTTAAGTGGCATGGTGCGTCCCTTATGGGCCCACCCATGCCTTTTTTTCATTTTAAAAAACTTTAATTTTTTATAAAAATGTGTTTTTTTTGTTGTTGGGCCATAGGGTACTTCTAGAAGTACCCAATACAGATGACGAACGACTGGGAAGTTTCAGGTACTTCTAGAAGTACCCTACATCCCCTGCCTTTTTCTAAAAGTCCCCTAGAAGTATCGGGTACTTGGAGGGCAAAATGGGACGACCAGGGGACATTTCCTAGCCATCCCCATGTCCTCATTTCATACCTAGTATGGGAAATGACATAAAAACACAGGGGATGCATCCTCATGGAGCATAGATATAAACATTTTCAAAACTTCTCCTTAATGTTTGTAACTTAGCTACCTTTACTTTGGCTATACCTTGATAAGAAATTTCTAATGCCTCCCAAGCTTGCTTGGACCTCATTGCTAAAACAACCCTAGGGAACACTAACTCATCCATAGCTTGCTAAATAATAAACAAGGCTTTAGCATCCTTTTTCTTGGTGTCTTTGAGCTGGTCTTTTTCTACTTGTGTTCGTGCCAAAAAGGTTGCATGATCTACTAGTTCTACAAAACCATTTTCTAACAAACCCCATACATCTTGAGAACAAAACAATGTTTTTTATCTTTATTGACTAGAAATCATAGCTCTTACCAGTAAACGATAGAATTTGAGGTTGTGTGAGGCTATTACTTGATGCCATGACTACAAACTTATTTGCTTTAGCAGTCTAATACCTTCAAACTGTGGCTACTTGCAAACAACAACTTCTCCTTCTTTCCAGATATTATAGCCTTCTTCTAAGGCTTCTTCTTACAGACAATGCTTGTCAAACACTTGATCTTCACTTCAATATCTGCTTAGCAACTCCAACTTCTACGGCTGGGATCTCTGATAGCTTTCCTCTCCTTTAAAGTAACTTGCAAGACAACACAGTCTTCTATTGTTTCCCATGATCTTCTTGCTCTGATACTAGTTCTAGGCTAAACAAAGGGAAATATGAACAAAGTAGCTAACTCAAGAGACAGAGTAAAATGAGACAAACGTATGCTACAACATAAAAATATATTATATCAATTTGCTATTACAAAATACAGAGATATATGCATTAGACAAAATCTGCATATCTTTGTTACATTTTCAATCATATGTATAGATGCTTACAAGTCGGTTTGAACATAGAAAGTGGGTAGAAAGGTAAAAAGATAAGGATAGAATTTCCTGCGTGAATGTGACAGCTACAACTGTGGAGATAAAATGAAATCAAATTATGGGCGTTGCAGTCAAGCTGATTGTAGGTAAAGTAAATGTGGTTGCAGGTGGAGTAAATGCAGACTGCAGAATGCGCTAGAGAAATCTGATTTATGTCAGTGGTCAAACCTTATCAGTGTTAGAAATTATTTCCAACAATATTTCCATAGGCTGTAGCAAAGTCCCTATTTAGTATAGTCGAGGAGGTTGTAGGCAAAGGTTAAGGAAGATCTTTACACCACCCAATTTGTTAGTCATGTGCCTTGCCTTGCCTTCCACTTTTTGCATTTATGTTGCCAGGGCAAATGCAACCATAATATATGACAACAATGCCCTATCTTTATCTTTGGATAGATAACCATGTTCCAAGGAAGATACAACAATGAAAGCTGAAAATTATATTTATCTTTTGAGGGATATCCATAACCAGTTTCAAAGCTGCCATTTTGGCATAGGTAGGCATGATGCTGGAAAAAGTTCTAGGGTTTGGCCTTGCATCTGTCAAGTGAATTTGCTTGAAAATTTCTAAATCCCTATGAACAAATCCATTCTGTGCATACCCTGCAATTATTAGAGTCCCTAAAATCACAATTCTTTTAGGCATCTTGTCAAATAGCTTATGTGCCTTGTACATGCATCCACATCTTGCATACATGTTTACTAAGGTAGTTGCAACTATAACATCTAAAAATAATATTCCCATCCTTTTATGCTTTGATGGATGTCCATACCTGGTACTAAAGCTCCCATTCTGACGCAAGTAGAGTGGATGCTAGAAAAGGTTGTAGTATTTGGCCCTTCACCTGCCGATTTCATTTTCTTGAGAGTTCCTAAAGCCTCTTCAATAAATCCATTTTGTGCATATTCTACAATCAAAGCAGTCCCTAAGATTACTTTCCCTAAAATCACATTTCCTATGGGCATTTTGTCTAACAATTCACGTGCCTTATCTAAGTTGTCACATTTCTCATAACCGTCTACCAAAGCAATTGCAACTTCAACATCTGACAAATTCCTTCATGTGAATGGTAAAATATTCATTCTATTAGTAGAAAAAAGAAAATTACAATAAAAAGCAATTGAGGTCTATTGTAGATATTAAATATCTACCTACCTACTACCTACCAGAAACTGTAGACAACAGTTACATACCTAAACTAAATAAATACATTAATATATTGACCATTAACTATACAAATGAGATGAGATATTATTCTAACACCCTCCCTTGATGGTCAATTTGTCAGCAACACCAAGTTTCCCCCTAAATTTGACAAACTTATCCAGGCTGAGAGACTTGGTGAGAATAGTTGTAGTCGGAACATACTGTAGTTGAACTAATTTGTCTTCTACCAGATTGTAGATGTAGTGATAATGAAGCTCAACATGCTTGGTACATTCATGGAAGACTGGATTTTTGGCCAGTTTGAGCACCCCTTGATTATCAGTGTACAAGGGAGAAGGTCCTACTTGTGACATGTGCATGTCAGAAAGCATCTTGCGGAGCTAAACTGCCTCACATGTTGCCTTAATAGTTCCTCAATATTCTTCTTTCATTGAGGAAAGAGCCACTTCCTATTGCTTCTTGCTAGTCCATGTTACAAAACCTATACCCAAATTGAATACATACCCAGAAGTAGATTTTATGTCATCCACTGAACCTGCCCAATCTGAGCCTGTATAACCAATCAGTTGTGGATCCTTGCATCTTCCACATAGAATGCCAAAATCTAAAGTGCCCTTGACATATCTCAGTACTCACTTCGCTGCAATCCAATGATCATCTTTTGGAGCTGTCATGAAGTGAGAAATGTAGCTCACTACAAAACTAATGTTAGGTCTAGTGGTAGTGAGGTAGATGAGACTACCCACTAGTTGCCTGAATGTTGTTTCATCGACCAGAGGTGAATCAGAGTTGGCTAACAACTTCAACCTCTTCTCCATAGGTGTGGAGGTAGGTTTGCAGTCCTACATCCAAAATTTGTCAAGCAGACTTCTGACATATTTAGACTAAGAGATAAAGATGCTACCAGTGGTTTATCAAACCTCAATACCCAAACAATAATGGAGAAGCCCTAGATCGGTCATGTCAAAAGCCTGACACAAATCCTGTTTGAGGGCTGCAATCAAAAGTGTTGAGCTACCAGTAATGATCAAGTCATCAACATAGACAACAAGAAAGAGAATATCATCACTAGAGTGTTTGACATATAGATTAGTGTTAGAAGGTTTGCATTGAAAACCATGATCAACCAAGTACTGATCAATCTTGATATACCACATGCACGAGGAGCTTGTTTCAGTCCATAAAGTGCTTTCAAGAGCCTACATACCTGATGTTCTTTTCTGACAACCTTGAAATCGGGAGGCTGTGTAATGTAGACTTCTTCCTACAACTCACCATTGAGGAAGGCAATCTTGACATCCATTTGATGAACCATCCATCCAAATTGGGCTGCAATAGCGAGAAGAAGATGAATTGTGCTCATCTTGGTAGTAGGAGCAAAAGTCTCCTTGTAGTCAATGCCCTCCCGATGTGTGAATCCCCTAGCAACTAATTTGGCCTTGTATTTATCCAAATTACCATCTGCATGATACTTGACCTTGTAAACCCATTTGCATTTGATAGGTTTCTTCCCAGGTGGAAGGTCAGAAAGAACCCAAGTGTGATTCTTTAGAAGACTATGATATTTTGTCTGCATAGCTTTTTCCCACTCTGGAATTCCTTTAGCCTCTGAATATGTATGAGGCTCATAGATGTTGTGGATGTTGGCCATAAGAGAAAAATTTATTGTGTGTTGCTGCTTGCTCTTGCTACGAGTTGATCTACCCTCAATGAGTTCATCATCATGAAGATCTCTGATAGTCTTGAGCCACCATTTAGGCCGATGAGTAGAAGTACCAAAATTTGAAGTAGGAGAAACATCTCCTAGGATTTCAAGAACAAAGTCATCTAGATGTGAGTCCTGATGAAAAGCAGGTGTGCTATATCATGATTAGTAGACTCCTCATCTTAAGATTTAGAATGCTCTGAAGCCCTCCCATCATGGGAACCGAGAGGAAGATGAACACCCTCATCAGAAGCCTTCACAGGTTGATCCGTAGGGCTGGTAGTAGGAACAATTGGACTAGTAGTCTCATCAATCAAAACATCATGACTAAATATGAAATGATCGATCTCCACATCAATCAACTTGTATGCCTTGTGATTGTCGTTGTAACCAGTAAACATAAGTGTCTGGCTCTTGGAGTCCAACTTGGCACGCTTGGCTTCTAGAATCCATACATGAGTTGTAGAACCAAAGACTTTCAAATGGACCACCTTAGGCTTATGTCCTGACTAGGCTTCTTCTGGAGTCATCTTCTTAATGGCCTATATAGGTGACTAATTCAGGAGGTAGATTGCAGTATAAATTGCTTCAACCATTATTTCTTGGGGACATTTTTGTACTCCAACATAGAATGAGCCATTTCAGTAATGGTTTGATTCCTACATTTAACGACACCATTTTGCAGAGGGGTGTATGGTGTGGTGAGTTGGTGCTTAGTGCCATATGTAGCACAAAAAGAAGAGAAGACAGCTAAACAAAACTCCCCCCATTATCTAACCTTAGAGTGACAATCTAAGAACCTGATTCTTTCTCAACAAAGGCCTTATATTGCTGAAATGTACTGAACACATCTGATTTATGTTTGAGAAAATACACCCACATTTTCTGACTGAAATTATCAACAAATAATAAAAAGTAACTAGACGCAGTAGCAAAAGGAGTATTCATTGTCCCACATACATCAACATGAACCAAGTGAAGTACCTTGGAGGCTTTCCAAGAATCACCGTCCAAAAATGGTGTCTGATGCTGCTTCCCAGCTTGACAAGCTCCATAAACTCCATGATTTTGAGTTTGGATCTCAGGTAGACTAGCAACCAAACCCTCCCGAGACAGTTGAGAGAGATAGTGCACATTCAAGTTCCCATAACACTAATGCCAAAGTTTGATGATGGAAGTACTCCTAGCAGCCAGAGTGTGCTCATGAGAATCACTGGAATCAACAAGTCGATACAAACCATGATCCTCAAGTCCCATAGTGATTGTAGTACGAGTGTCCCTATCAACGATGTTGCAGGTGGATGAACTGAAGAAAACATCCAACTAGGGAGAATGCCATGTGATCTAACTAATTGAGAGAAGGTTATGTTCCATGCCTAGAACATAGTAAACATCAAGAAAGAGTAAATTTATTCCTCCTAAGTGAATTTGGATAGTGCCCTTACCAGCAACTGTGTACTCTCTGCCTCCTCCAAAAATGACAAAATCAGAGAATGGTTCAAATTTTGTGAACCAATTCTAACAATGAGTAAAATGTCGTGATGCTCCAAAATCAATATACCAGGTAAAAGATTGTACTGGATCTACTGTTCTTTTGGCCATAAACGCATAGAATGCAAATTCTTTCTGATCAGTGTGTTATGCGACATTTTCCTTTGGTTGAGACCCTCGCTGCTTCTTTTGTTCAGAAGCCAATCGAACCCGAAAATCAACCTTCATGTGGCCATACTTATGGCAATAATTACACTGAACGTTCTTTTTCTTCTTGTTGTCCTGAGAAGAACCAAAACTTTTCAGTTGAGAAGTTTGCACCTTCCCTTTGTTCTTAGCAGAAGATTTGGTAGAGAACGCTTGCTCTGTGGAGGTGGAACTAGTACTACTCCCAAACTATCATTTCAAGTGATCCTGCTACAAGAGGATAATACACAACTCTGGAAACTTTAGATCAACATTAGTAGATGTAATGTTGAGAGTCTCGATGAAATGTTCATAAGACTTAGGTAGGCTTTTCAGAGTGATCACGACCATGTCCTCTTCCTCCATTGTGCGACCAATCACCTCCAACTGATCATGAATGTCCTTAATCTTCATCAAATGTTCCTATAAGGATATTTTCTCATCCATCATGATGGAAAAAAACATGTTCTTGAGGAAGAATGCTCTGCTCTTGTCGAAGGTGTCATGAAGGGCTTTCAAATGATCCTAGATTTCTGTAGCAGTTTTGCGAGATGGTAGCTAAGGTAGCTACTCATTTGTGACTAAGAGTTTGATGAGCATGACAGCTTCCTGGTTGTGTTCATCCCATTTTTCTAGGTCCTTTTTGGCTACAGTGGGTCGAGTTGAGTTCCCCAAAATGACCTGATCGAGGCAACAATATTCAAAGATCATAATCATGCACTACTTCCAAGTGTTTTAATTCTTCCCATTGAACTTCTGACTACTTTTGAGCATTATATTTGTGAGAGATGCCATCACGTACCCTAAGGTCAAACTAGGGAAGGCAAAAAATGAAAACAAAAACATCACAAAATCAAAGTAGAAACCCTAGCATGGATTTTGAGGCACTTTGAAGACAAAACCCAAAAGATTTGAAGAGCACCTAGAAAATGTCACTAAAAACCCTTTTTTTTAATACCTAGAAAATTTTGACAACACCCACTTGCACAAATTTTGAGGCACAAAAAATGAGGTACCTAGAAAAATCTAAAGACAACCTAGTTGAGGTCTCAAAAAACCCACAAAGGATCTGTGATCAGAATAAAGATCTGACTTCAAAAAGAGAAGATATTTTGAAAACGCTAGCACCAAGTCACAAATTCCACAAAAAAATCACAATTTTAATAAAATCGCACCAAAAAAGTTGCAGGTCGTGAGAATAGAGGGTCGAAACCCTAGGTCGAATTTTATTCCACAAATTTGAAAGACAAAGGCCACCCAAAAAATGATAAAAAATGTGCCCAAATAAGAAGAGAACATGTCTGAACAAAAAACCCAAAAAATGGCATCTAGAGAGAGGCAAAAAACACAGGAAAACTTCACTAGGAGGTCACAAAAACTGTGAGCTCAAAAATAAGAGCTAAGATGCTTCGCGCACTCAAAGACAAGTGTCACGCGTCTGTAGAAGACCCAAAGACATCACACGATTAGGAGAAAATGCATAACCAATGTGGTAAAAAACTCAAAAAGCGCCCAGAAATTGAAAAATCATGGCCACAAAGAGGCAAAAAGACCACCAAAAAAACATAGAAAAAATGACGCGATTTTTCTATTTAAAAGAAGCAGAAAAAATAGTGCTAGATTTTTAGCAAAAGACTCTCGCAATTTTCCCAAAAGCAGGGTCAAAATTTTAGTGAGTAAATACTCACAAAAATCTCACACAAAACCCTTGATTTTCACCTTAAAAAAAAACGTGATTTTAGGGTTTTTTTTCTCAACTCTGATATCATGTGAATGGTAAAATATTCATTCTATTAACAAAAAAAGAAGATTACAATAAAAAGGAAAGGAGATCTACTGTAGATATTAAAAATCTACCTACCAGAAACTGTAGACAACAATTACATACCTAAACTAAATAAATACATTAATATATTGACCATTAACTATACAAATGAGATATGAGATATTATTCTAACACTTCACCCCCTTTAAGCTTGATGGGATGCACATACCCTATTGCAAGCCTTGTGGAAACTAGTCGTTTGAATGAAATGTTCATACAACTCCAATCCCCACATCAAATTTTAGATTTACTCATTTTCGTATAGCTATTATTCATTATTACTAGGAACATTGTTTCTAAGATCATAAATAATATATAGTCAAGATTTAATGACATGAATAATCAAAGTATAAGGAAAGCAAGATTTAATAATTGTAAGATGGTCATCTATGTTGATTAAATAGTTAATTAGAAATGTAGGAGTTAAGAGATTATTTAATGTATATGTCTAGATAAAGAACAAACACGCTAAATCTTTTTATCATTATAAAATTATTAGCTTGAAAACAATACTACATAGAGCCCCTTTTAAGATATTAATTTAAGACAAAATATTAATTTTGTCTTAAATTAAGACAATAAAAAAAAGCCTTTTTCTAAAATATATATTTTATTTCCCTCCCAATTTTCCTTTTCCCTCCAATATTGGACATTACCTTCAATCGTGCGTTAATTTCATTTCCCTTTCAGAATAGAGAACAAAACAGGGGAACATCACAAAACAGAGGAACAAAGGCACAAGAAGGGATTTTTCATCAGAAATGACAAGGGGTTTTCAGCAAATCAAAGGGGTGTGAAGCTCAGAGCAAAAGGTCATGACCATGTGGGTCCGGGTTCTTGGGCAAGCGACAGGGCCTTTCAGCAGTAGACTAGGTGTGCCCCACCTGTCTTTTTTTTTCTTTTGTATCTTGTCTCTTTTCCTGGCAATGTATGGGTGCGTGTATGCTGGTTTTTGTGGCACTAAACATTATTTGGTGACAATTCTTTGACTATCGTGTCTTTTAAATATTTTTATCGAACCTGTTAAAATGGCTTTCAACCTTCATTTTTATCGTGCCTGTTAAAATGACAGGTAGGAGTAGAGCATTTACCTACAACAACAGTCTTCTCGACATATGGGTGAATGTTTTGGAGGATGTATGAGAGGAAGAGTGGAGGGGTAGAGAGCATGTGAGTAATTGTTAGCATTTCAACTGTATCCATCTAATATAGCTGCATATAACGCATGTGTCCCTATTCTTACATATTATAATAGCACACCCAATACTTGTGGTGGTTCTCCACACAATCTGCGTATAGTGTGTGCAATTTGAGCTAGTGCAAGTGTTATTGTCATGGATATACCACTTCCCTTCATCAATCCATGCATTCACTGCCTATAGAGGTGTCCAAGATGGTCCATTGCCTTAGAATATGTTTTCACCGTAGGGAGATCCTTCAGAATTTTCAAGGAGGCAGTCATTTCTTCTCTTTCTCCCATAACTATGGGCATAAGCAGTAACCGTGAGGTTCCATGTAAGTTGGGGAACTCCAACGACTTGTCTTTCCTTGTTCTGCAAAATAATGAATTGCTTCATGGCCTCTGAGCTGGTTATGCCTTCCACAGGACCTAGTAACCCCACCACCAACAGCACTAGCACTAAGGTGCCTATTTTCTTGTTGTTCTTTCCTTCCAAGTCCCTCTAAAGTCTCTAGGCCAGTCTCTGAGATGGTGTTTTCTATTTCCCAGAACTTCCTTTTGATTTCAGATCTAAGTTTTATTTGATACAGTATTACTGTGCTTTTTGGTTTTAAGACAATCTTGCAATAGTTATTTGTTCAATGGCTATCATTTTTCCTTACTAAATTCAGGATGAATTATGTCCACTAACCTTAACATCTTTTGCTTGGTTTTTTGTTCAAATTTGCTTCTTTTGTTATGCTTTATCTTAGTCTTGAGATTAGTATTTGAGTTATTGGTTGGCAAAGCCTCTTGCACTCTGTTAGTGTTTTAATTTACACCTTTCAATCCAACACAAAATGGAACAGATGTGTTATAGAACCACTCTTCAAATTATTAGGGGAAGCTCTCTACAAACAAAATCTAACCTCAAACCCTAATCGAAATAGTATTTACTTACTATTTACAACTTGTACTAGTGTGTTTTATAGTGTGGTCTATGCACAGAAATTAAAACTAAAGCTGCATCTTTAAGCATGCAATACTAAAAAAACTTACAATAAAACCTCCCAAACCTATGTTTTTCAACTAAAGGAAGATAATGAGCAGTGAAAGAACACATAAGACTGTGACTGATTAAATGATACAAATACTTGATGAGTTAGAAGATGGAAATTCAAATGGCAGACAAAGCTAATTAAACCACTTCACTGAGACCTATAATACAAAGCCTGCAATAGCACATCTATAAAATTGGTGATCACTACATGCTTTGTTTCCTTATCAAGTTCTTCATATTCTTCATCTTTTGTAATAACATTTTCTAACATGGGCTTAGTACTAACCGTTGAATGTTCAACATTGGCTTCTTTACTGACGTATATGGGGGTTGTTGAAGACAAAGATGAATATCGATCAAACTTCAAAAGGAAATTCAAGGTGTTGCAGAAACTGTCAATATTTGGTACTGAAACTTCCAAATATACTTCCAATCTAATGAGTGCCTCTAGAGCTAAATTATCTTCAAGGAAAAAGAAGTTGGCTTTTACCTAATAGCGATCCTTCACTAACATCATGAACAAAAAATATTGAATTTTGGCCAACAAAGTCTATCCCCTCAACATATATCAACTAAGATTTTTCATCATTGGTGTTTACGAAAATTACTGAATCTAAAGCTAAAAACTCTTGAGAGAAGAAAATATCTTGGTCCTCTAGCAATGGAGTTATATATTGAACAAAATTACCAACTTCCTCTGCCATCAAACTCTCTATCTCTGGTTATTCAATAGATGCTACTTGAACAACTTGAATGATCTAGTCTTGACCTTCATCTATTCAGTTTTGTACAGCTAAAAGCAAAATTAGTAAATAATAATCTTGTTTTTATTAGTAAAAAAATATATTTTTCATTCTAAACCATTAGATATTTAACAATAGCTTAAATGGTGAAATTTTGGTCAACTTTCAATGAACCCAATGTATTTTCAGCTGCAGGGTATGACAATGGTGGTTTTTCTCCTCAACACTACTCCTATCCTTTTGGGAATTGTACTACAAGAAACTCCACTATTGAGTCATATATTGTTGCCTACAATATATTGATAGCACATACAATTGTTGTGGAGCTGTACAAGGAAAAGTATCAAGTTATTTTCTCTTCTTTTCACTTGAAAAATTACTCCCTTTATGCTCTTGCATCTTGTTATTTCTCTTATTTGGTGTACTCCAAGCCTTGACCCGTTTTGGTTTTCTGTAAACATTGATTGGATATCAATTTCAATTTTTGCTTTTCACCCAAAGCCCATACTTTTGCACCTCGATAAAAAGAGGACCACTGCATGTTTTCTACCTAAGAATTACTTGGTTAAGAAAATTTTGATTCTTTGTTTTGTATACAGGAAAAGCAAAAAGGTTGGATTGGTTTGGGTCTTCTCATACCATGGTAAATACCACTTACCAATAAGTTTACAGATATAGCTACAACTAAAAGATACAATGATTTTTTTATAGGTTGGTAAGTCTGATTTTCCTTGGAATTCAAATATATCTGCATTTCATTCCATCAACTAGTCTCAAGTGGTTCGATGTTGACTACTCCATTAGGACCCCTTGATTGGAAGACTATTGTTTCCAACTACTTTTATTAAACAACTAATGAAGAAGATTCCAAATAGTTTAGCTCACGTTTAATTGAATGCCAAAATCCATTCTGAACTACAAAAGTTTCCCAAGGGACAGGTGCTTAGACTCACTTGTTTATGGAGACCATCCAATAGGCATGATGAAACTAGTAGGTTCTCGATTGCCCTTGGTAACAAAGGGAAAATCTCAAAAGATATAGATAGCATTGGTTTTTATTGTTGTCAATCACTATGTTTCTCTTTGCCACTTTGATTCTTTGATTTTAAAATGAATTTTTTTCTGCATTTCATTCCATCAGTACATCTTAATTGGCACTAAGTTGAATCCATAATTATGACTTTTTCCTCTGTTTGGGTTGGCAGGATTTAATATTTCCAAATAGTTTATTAATATTTTTGATAAAAAAGATTCCAAATGGGTCAACTAATGTTTAATTGAACACGGACAGGTTCTTAGACCCAATTGCTCATGGAGACTATCCAGTGAGCATGAGGAAGATAGTAGGTTCTTGCTTGGTCTTGTTTACAAAGGAGCAAATTCAAAAGATACAGGGATCATTGGATTTTATTGGTATCAATCATTATTCTTTTGTTTACTGCTATGATGTTCCAAAAAAAGGGGTGTCCAAGCTAAGAGACTATTTTCAAGATATGTCTATTGAGTATGCAGGTATGAAGTTAGATCTCCCAAACAAGCCCAAAACACAAACAATATTTTGTTGAATTAATTTTTCAAGTTAGCTGAAAAAGTATGAAGCATCATGTTTGCTATATATCTATATATCCTTGTTGGGGTGGCAGAGTTGTAACACTATTTTTTTACTGTTTTGTGTTGCTTTAGAAATGTAGGGAAGCAACAAGGGATTACTATTAATAATATGATAAGGAGTTCAAAAATTATAGAACCAATTATGTTCCTTTTATTTACTTTTGGTAGCAAACATTACTCTGAAATTTTTCTAGCACCATATCATAGGGCCAAAATATTATCTAATGGTGGAACTTGTCCCAAACATCAATATTGAGTTTGTCAATTTCACTTCCACCACAGGGTATGCAAGCCGTTATGGAATACATCAAGCACAAATATCATAACACTACTGTGATTGTGTATGAAAATGGTGAGTACATTTCTCTCAACAATCCTTTAGTACAAAAAACTCCATCTGGTTTGAGAACTAATTTTACTACCAAATTTATCCAAGAATTAATTTTAGCAATCCCTTAATTTATGCCAGAATCACTGCCAGACTTATATGAGGAAAATATAATGCATGAAATCTATGAATTGGGAAAATGTTCTAAGTAGTTTTAACAGAGAACATCCATATTTAAACAAAATGAGGGATCTAGAGTTCAAGAAGGTTTTAAGGGAAGACGAGGATAGATTTGGTCTAGGCTTTATGTTTAATTGAATCTTTGAATTTAGAATAAGTAATTCATTTGATGTTAGATTTTAATCGGCCTTACATCAATTACCGCAAGCAACTTGCCTAGTTTTCATTCACATGTGTGGTCAAAATCATAATTTATTTTTGTAGGTCAATTGGTCTGGCTAGAATTGAATATGATTGCAATTTTTTAGCTTATTACTTTTTAAATCATGGAATCCCTTAGAAGTTGGGCTTTAAAAATATTCTTTGATTTACTGTAACAAAATTTAATAGAGCAGAACAAAATATCTTTTTTCCTTTTTTTTGTTAAATATTCTACAAAAGTAAGTTATGGTGGAATTTAACTAGACATTCCATCAGCATACATCACATTTGGATTCATCGGTTTAATGTTTCTATCATTTATAAATTATATATGTTAACTATGTACATGTAAATTATCTATCATGTTCTTCATTCTCTGGTGTTTCTCACTTCTTTATGCTTTTTTTTTGGGTTATGCCTGTAATCTAATCCTTTGTTTTTCTCTTTTTTATGTCTGTTGAATGTCCCACGAAAAGGTCTTTGTATCATTTGTTTTTTGGAAAAGGAAACCTAAATGCACTACATGTGGAAAAATGAATTCCTGACTAGTGATGTTTCTGGCTGTTCTGATGAATATGCTTTTATTGCAAATAAAGATCGGGTTACGAAGTATACCTATTGGATGCTCCTTACACGGATGTTGCGGTATATAGACATCTTTGTCTTATATCACTATTTGAAAAATATATTTAGAAAATGTATTTTATTGAAGGAGTGTTTTTAGTTAGATTGTTTGATGGACAATAAAGCCATTATCTACTCTTTAAACATAATAATACATTTTGTGATGAAACTAGGGATGTGCAGCTCAGAATGTGCACAACTTTACTGCTGATAAAATGCAAGAAATGGCAAAGTGTTGGGAACCTGCCCCTCCTCTATACCTACAACTTGACATATCGATTTGTTCTCTTTCATTCTATCTGAACTAACTATTTTCTTCATAAAAGGCTTGAGAGACTGATATCTTTCTGCTTCCATTTTGAAATGAAAATTTTGTTGTGTGTAACATCTATGGTAGTATTATAGGGGGCAATCATCTATTTTTATTTGTTTTCTGTCAGTTTTTAATGCTCTCCTTTTTTGTGATTTTTTATGATTTTAACTTGTTCATTTGCAGGCTTTATTTCATGGTGATGATTTAAATGTGCAAAATATCACAGAGGTAAATTGCTAGTTCAGAACATTATGTTATTTTTTTTAAATTGTGTATATTGAATTATCCATAACTCTCAGATCTGAAATATTGTTGTGCAATATCTTAAACTCTCTAGTTAGGTCAACTCTCTAGTTACTTCATGGTGTAGTCTATATCTTAGCAGTTGTTGATGTTTTACTCTTATTATTATAATGCCTAAATATGATGGTTTTTAGTCTGTAGAGGATTTGTATTGATTAGATAGCTTTAAATAAGATAACCATCAATCCTAGCTACTCTCTTCCATTGATGGATGACTTGTGGGATTAGCTCCAACATGTCAAATATTTCACTAGGCTAGACTTCAAATATAAATTGTGCTTTCACGATAGTGACTAGCAGGCACTGGTAAATTTGAATAGAAAATTAACCAGTTCTGAATTCATCTCCAAAAAGAATACCATAACTGCAATAAAAAATTTGTGAGTTGCATAATTATAACTCTTCGCACATTTTGTATTCTTTACCCCTTTTTCCCATGAGCTGGCTAATTCTGATGAATATTGGCCATTGAGTTATTGTTTCTATCATAATGTTATAGTTTTAGCATGTGTTTATCAAAATACAGTTATTTCAAATATACATAAAATTCTTGTCACTTTTAGAGATTTGAACTTGGGTCTCTACAATTAGAACCCAATACTTCAACCACTTCATCACAACTCCTTAGACATATTAAACTTTTAGAATATATATATATATATACACATGTGTATGTGTTTGTTTGGTTGTACCAGGTTGTACTTAACCTAGGGAAATAAATTTGTTGTATTAGAGAAACAAAACCCCCAACCTGTAACCAAACTGACAACTTATTTATTAGGACAAAGCAATATAACTTATGAAAATTGTTTGATAAGGTTTAATGCAAATAAGCTGGTTTGATTATGTCATAGAGAAAGTACTTACTAAAGTTAGTGAGAAAGAGAATGTGCCTTATTAAAGCTTCGTTAATTCTATATTATATCTTTCTTGTTGATTATTGCATACAAAAACAATGGGGAAGCAATTGGAACAAATAAATCTTCTACCTTCAGAATAAAAGAATATTGATTTATCATGTCTACAATGAAAATTAAAGAGATAAATAATCAATATCTTGCCCAATTTCAACTATTGTTTACCAAATCAAATGATTTTTGTGTCTTTGCATCTTGACTATAATAGCTTATTCTGTGCATCAGTTCTCTCCCAATATTTTTTATATTCCATCAAGAAAGTTTGTAGAGAACAATTGGTAATATTAACTAAATTCCATAGGCTTAAATGATATATTTCACTTTGGTGAAGTTGTCTTTCCTGATCTTTGTTTTATTGTTGGTGTAGCTTGATTTTGGCACAAGTCTCAGTTATAACATTCTTCAGCAACCTTGGTGAAGTTGGCTTACATGGTTCCTTGCTAGTATGACATGTACTGACTTTCTTCTACATTCTCAGTACTCCATCCAAAAATGTCATTTTTTGTATGTTTTATAAGGAGAGAGTTATGGGCATGCAACTATTATTTTTCCCTAAGAGCATAAGATCTATTAACAACTGTTGCCTACTTTTTCCAACTTTTAATTAATTGAGTTTTACATAGTGACAGATGAAGGGCTATCTTCATCACACATTTTTAGGAAGACAATACTGTTATAAACTGGTCTTTAAGTATTCAAATTTCAAGCACACTAAGTCATTTGCAGATTTATGACCAATTTGATGTCACCTTGGATTAATTAAACCTCTGATTTTTTTATTTTAAATACCAAATGCAGTACGAAATGTCAATTTTTTGTTTATTGTGTAGACAATCATCTATTTTATTGTTTTCCATTCGGTTCTTTAAATGAATGATGCAAATGGATTTAGTTGTTAAATCTAATATTGTTTGACTATAGGAAAAATTTTCTTTCACCTTGTTGGTTATATCTTAGAGGAAGAATTCAACTCCCTCTAGAATCGTATCAAAATATCAAAAGACTGTGCTATGCTCAAGATGATTTGGAAATCCTATCATTCATCAATAACAAAGTACAAGATTTAGTGGATTGTTACAATGAAAGGTTATCAGCCTTTGAGAGGACCAGACATAGGCATGTAAGAAGAAAGTTCCCACTTTGAAGCAAAATTGTCCAATCCAAACAATTGAGTCAATTCATTGTCAAGCTACCTTGCCATGCTCGAGGAAGAATTCAACTCCCCTTAGAATTGTATCAAAATATCAAAAGACTATGCTATGCTCAAGATGATTTGGAAATCCTATTGTTCATCAATAACAAATTACAAGATTTAGTGGATTGTTACAATGAAAGGTTATCAACCTTTGAGACGACCAAACACAGGCACGTAAGAAGAAAGTTCCCACTTTGAAGCAAAATTGTCCATTCCAAACAATTGAGTCAATTCATTGTCAAGCTACCTTGCCATGCTCGAAAGAGTTATGCTGGTAGCTGGGTATATTCAACTAGCTTTTAGGGATATGGTTGGTCATAATAGTCATTCAACTTGCTCTATCTTTCATATTTTATAAGACTTAACTTGGATAGATAAAATCATAGATCAATTCAAATAAATCAATTAGTGGTGTACAAGGCAAGTTGCCACCTATGAGATGGTTGTTCTAGTTGGTAGGAAAATATTAGTATTTTATCTTTCCTAGAAAGGAATCCTTTTCTCATGCCATGTTATGATGTACGTGTTCATGATTGTAAGAACAGTTTTATAAACCATAAATAAAAAAATACTTATTGGCATTAACTTTTTGAATTTGGATTAGGGTGCATTATTTTCTTTGTTTTTTTATGAACATTATGCTTTGCATGTTCGACATTTGTTCATTGCTTCCAGCTTCAAAGTCATTGATAATTTTTGTCATAATTTTTCCACTGTGTTTGGAAAAATAAAAATAAAAATTCTAGCAAACAGGAGGACGACAAGAATATGGAAACATTGAATATTGAAAACCACACTAAAAAAATATTTAAAATAAATTGTTTATTTTTAGAACATTATTTCATATTGTCTCTAAAGAGACAAAAATGAAATTATTGTTGAAGAAATAAAAGAGACAAAAATACTTTTGTTTTATATTGTCTTTACAAAGACAATTTTTAAGACAATAATTTGAGACACTCGTTTAAAGACAATATACAATTTTTTTACTGTCTCAAATTAAAACAATTTACTCAAGAATTGTCTTAAATCCTCTCTTTATGTAGTAATGAAAGAAATAAAATTTAAATGAATAGGCATATGGATTCTTTATATGTGTATACACATTGAATGTACATTTATACGATTGTTTACCCATGATATTCCATTATGGCTCAAATAATAATAAAGTGTCTACTCACACACCAACATTAAACACCTAGAAAAGGACACACACACACACACATCCATTATTAGTGACATTAACTTCAATGTTAGAATTTATAATAATATCGAAGGGATAGTATTATTATTAGTGTTATATTGTATTACTAGGAAAAACCATGTTAATCACAACAACATACCAAGTTTTTTTTAAAAAAATGAATTGGACATTTGAATATGAAACATACAATGCTAAAAGAAATAATTTTCACTAAGGTAAAGCCAATACCCATCGTGTCTATGGGTGTTCAGATCGATAGGGTAGAGAACACTCATAATTATACTGACAACAATGGGAACCAATCCTATAATGTTCAAGAGTGTATATATGTGGCTTATTTTGTGGTGTTACGGTGACAAAGTATTATGGTTTAAGGAACATTGATTATGTGATACAACCTTATATTTTAGTTTTTTTTTAATGATGCAAATGTTTAGTTTGAAAAATTAAGAGTAATGTTTAGATTATAAGAGTGATGAAATGAATATTCTTGAATAATCATATTTAATGAAAGTGGAATCTAGTTTGTTCTAGTTAATTTATTTAAAACTTTTGAGAATTTTTTTTGTGTTGTATTAGGAACATTAAGGATTTCATTATTGGTATGTTACTTTGTGATATTTTTTTGTGCTAATGGGTGATCCCACAATAGTGGTTTACAATTTTTAGTCAAACTGGACACTGAAATAATTTTTTTTAACTAAATCTTCACTTTCGGGCACTTATAGTGTCTAAACCGTGAGGAATTTGAAGATGATGCAAACTAGAGTTTCATGACATTTTGTTTGTAGATTTTAAATATATTTTTAAAAAAAAAATTGGAATCAGATTGCACTTTTTCCATCTCCCTCAAAAAATAGTTTTTTTTTTCTTCAGAAAACAACATTTTTAAAAAGTGACGCTCACTGTATAATGCATAACTTTTTTTCCGTGAAGGATAAAATTATAATTCTTTCAAATTTAGATTTGTAATTTTGATATTTAGTGCTCCCACTTGGTTAGATAGCTTTTTATTGAATATTTTTTCTTTAATCAAGTTTCAAATTCAAACTAATTACAATTCAAACACAGCACGACAATATAACACGTAACATTTTTTTGTATGGATTAAAATTCATTTTTTTTCTTGGATCAAAGATTTCAATATCTAGTGCACTCATATTTTTCAATTTGTTTTTGATAATCTGTGATTTTTCCAAGTGTAGAACAAAGAGCTTGATTTTTGGTGAAAAACCTATGTTTAATAAAACTAAGAAAAAAAATACATAATAAAACCAAAACATATTAAAATTATATTCGTTGGATAGCTCGTTCTGAGGACTACCTGATTCCAATTGGGTTTGTGAATTCTTCACCATTTTCATGTTCAAATCGAGCTCCAAAGTGCAAAATTTTAGGTTTTTTTGGTGAAGAAGGTCAAAAATTAGGGAAATGGGGGGTTCGCTCGAATCAAGCATAAAGTGTTTTTCATTTGAATTTTGTCTGTGCATGCATTCAATGCATTTGCTCAAACCTTTTTTTGGTTCGTTCAAACCCCCAAAATGTAAAATTTTGCCATGGGGTCATTTTTTAAAAGTTTTCCTTCCTCATTCGAATTGTAAACCACTTTTGTGGGTTTACCCTAATATGAGTATTTGTCTATGCTTCATGTTTCTCTAGTATATCCTTGACTAGGTTTTTGATCCCCGGCTTCACCTAAGTGGGTGGTCATCGATTGTGAAACTGTTTAGTGAATGGACCCTAGAAAGGGTTGCAGACCCACTCATATAGTTTCATAACTCATAGAATAGGGGTATAAGATGCATTTGAGTAGAGAATTGAGTTTAGTGTATATTAGTGTTATTGGGTTCTAATTGTGATTGAGGTAGAGTCATCATTTGTAACCAATGGATATACCTTTTGTTAGTGAGTCAAATGAGTTGGAGCAAATTCAAGTTGTTGAACTATGGAGCCTTTGTGCATTACATAGGTAAGCCCATCAAAGATGAGCCCTCGAGGAATAGGTATGGCCCCTAGGTCTTGTTCTTTCATTATTACATGAAATTATTATTGATATATTTTATTTGCATAACATGTGACTTGAATTATGTTCTTTGATTATTGATGACTTAGTAGAACTAATTAAGTATATCTTGCTGATGTGAATTCCATATTTCCATGTGAAACCCTACTAAGATTGCCTAAGCAATTTAGTTATTTAACTAAATATTATAATCTATATTTGGTCAAATGCTATTATGCTTTTTAGGAAATATGTGCTTTGAAAACAAAATTTTGAATGTCACATGTTGTGGTCAAAATTTGAAATTTGTGTTTTGTTCTTAACTATAATTTAATAGAAAATTTTGGGCATTACACTCATCAATTTAGCCTCAAACTAGTGAGTCAAGTTTACATTCATTGGGGTGTTGGCAAGAAGTTGAGTCCACTTTTTGGCCATTTAGTGGAAGTGTTTTCCTTGATTTTTAGAATTCGACACATTTGACCTTAAAATTTGAAGCACTTAGAGATAGAATCTTGAAAAAAGTCACTAATCATAAAATGTAGTACTCGGAGTCTAGTTTCCAAATATGTAATTTATTTCAATACTCAGATGATACAAATTGATTTTCAATAGGCGTTTCTAAAAACCACTGTCTAAAAGTCATTTTTTTTACCATACCATGCACATGTACGTCATCCATATTTTGACCTAAATAATCATATTTTTCTAAATCCTTTTGGGAAAATATTTGTAACTCACTGAAACATGCTTTCCATATTTTTGTGTAATTTTTTATTGATTTTTTTTTTGTTAATTTTTTATTGGCCATATTTGGTGTTTTGAAAAATCGTTGTGTACATCACGCATAAGATGACCTAAATTTACCATTTTTTGATTTTTTTTAAATTGAAAATAATTTTTTGAAGTGCACTTTTGTGCAATTCGTTCGTCAAAAAATTATGTTAATAAAAAAATAAAATACTAAAAAAGCCTAACAATTCAAGTTTATGGACCTATTTCATTATAAATTAAATGAAAAATTAAAAAAAATTAATCCAATTGTAAAAAAAAATACATATTTGGAATCTACACTATCTTATTTATAATGGGTTTTAATTTCATCAAAAAATTATGCAAAAAAGGTCTTTAGATGTATGCCCAAAGTCACTATTTTCTTGTGACATTGCTAGGACCTTCAACTTGCAAGTCAAACCAGGTCCAAGGCCTAGGTTCAGATCCCCAAACCTTTTCCCAAACCAAAAAACAAAGCACAAACCCGACCAAAAATTCATATTTTAAAAAACGGGATCTCATTTCATAATTTTATTTTTTTTTACACTTTTACGAAATGGGATCCCATTTTGAAAATTGTCAAAAATAGAAAATTTCCAAATCAGGATTCCGTTTTGAAAACATTTTTAAAAATGGACAGTTTCTAAAAATGAAAACTTTTCAAAATGGGATCCCGTTTTGAAAAGTTGTCAAAAATGGAAACATTCCATTTTTGGAAAGTTTTCAAAACAGGATCTCATTTTTTGCAAGCCGATTTTGTTTTTTTGCCCAAGGCAGAAACTTCCATATTTCGTGGACTCATCTTCTTGCTCTTACCCATTGAAAACTTATGGTTGTTTATTCTTTAAATTGAGCTATATAGTTGTAGTGATACAAATGTTTAGATGGTGGGATGAGGTGATTGTGAAGAAGCCAAGTTTCTTTAGGCATTAATGTGGAATATTATTTTTGTTATACATGTGGATTATATGGGTCTAAATTTATAGCAACAAGATCTCATTGTGTCAAATTTGGTACACTCATTATTGTTGTTGATGATATTTTTTATACCTATGGAACAATTGATGAGCTCATGTCCTTTAGGGAGGCTTTGATCAAGTAAGTTATTTATCATAGAGTTTATTACTATCATAACCTTATTTGAAAAAAAAAAAAATTAAATCATAATAATGTACATCTTTTATTTTTTATTTTGAGTCTACTTGGTCTATTAAGTTATACAATTGATAAGCTCATGCCCTTTAGGGAAGCTTTGATTAGTAAGTTATTCATCATAGAGCTTATATCTATCATACCCTAATTTGATAGTCATGATAAGCTCCTCAACTTTAGTCACAAAACAGTCCAATCAATGGTGTCTTAAATTGATAGCCACAAATTTCTTTGCTAGTTACAACTAGATATAGATTGCTTCTGAAGATTAGCATAAAATAACTTTTAGTACTCCTTGGGACGTGTTTTGCTATTAGGTCATGTCATTTGGTTTGAAAAATGTTGGGGATACCTATCAAAGAGTTATGATAGTAATATTCCATGAAATCATGTAATATTATGTAGATTCCATCTTGAGTAAATAAAAATGAAGGGATAAACACCTACATCTCCTCCAAAAAATCTTTTGAAGGATACGAGAATACAAGGTATGCCTCAACTCAAAGAAATGAGTCTTTGGGGCCACATTAGGTAAGATATTGGGCTTCACTGTCTCTAGGAATAACATAGAGATGGATCCCACTAAAGTTGTAATGATGATTGAAATATCCCCGCTGAGAAATATTAAGAACTCCATAGCCTCCAAGGAAATATTTAGGCTATCCATAGGTTCATTGCACAACTAGCCAATACATGTTATACATTATCCTATCCCCTTAAGAAAAGTACTAGCTTTCATTGGGATGAATCTTGTTAGAAGGCCTTTGGTCAAATCAAAGAATGCCTTTCTATATCACCTATATTTGTGGAACCCATGGAAAACAAGTCAAATAATTATTTTACATCTCCACTACACTAGTCGTCTTGGGATCACTTCTACCACATCATGATGAATAGGGCCATAAATGAGTAGTCTAACATGTATATCAAATATTGGTCATATATGAACTCCACTACATAGCTATGAAAAATCATGTTTGGACATTGTCTTCAACTCACAAAATCTCTAACATTACATGCTCAACCACCACATTCAACTTATTTCCCAAATTGATCCACTCAAGTATATTATAGAAAGGACTTCCCAACAAGATGCATGGCTAAACAATTCATGATGTTTAATGATTTTGGTATTGAGTATGTGGAGTGTAAATCAATTAAAGACTATATTTTAAATAATTAATTAGTCAAAGCATTATAAATCAACACTCATCCATTGATCCTAGAATTTCCTAATGAGCACATATTGACTCTTGACAATTCTCTGCCTAGAATCTATACATTTTTTGTAGCCTTCCCTAGTCCATTATTTCTGCTTCCTCCACCCTTCATTCCTTCTATCTCATAGCATATGTCTACTCCCTTGACTTAACGATATTCCCCGCTCCATGCTTGACATGGATCCAAACATATATTGTCATCCCATTCATGTTCACCTTCCCTATAATCCTAATACCATCCCATTGTCCTAGCTCCCTCTACTCTCTCACCTTTATTACTTACCCATGGGTCATCCCACAATAATGGGTTACACTTTTTGGCCAAACTTGACACTGAAATCAACATTTTCAAAAAAAACTTCACTTTCTGACACCTATAGTAGGTAAACTATTAGGAATTTGGAAATGATGTAAACTAGTGATTTGTGAGATTTTTTCTATAGATTTTAAATATATTTTTTAAAAAAAAATTGGAATTAAATTGTTTTTTTTTTGCGTCTCCTTTGATAACTAGTTTTTAATAGTAAACAACATTTTTTAAAAGTGATGTGTACTTCTTTTTTCTACAAAGGATAAAATTTTGATTCTTTTTAATTTAGGTTGCTAACACTGGTATCTATTGGTTTCATTTTGTTTCATAACGTTTTGTTGAATTTTTTTTTTTAATTAAGTTTTGAAGTCAAAACATTTACAATTTAGACATAGGTGCACTTCGGCACGCATAACTTTTTGGGTATGTATTGAAATTCAATTTTTTTTTTGTTAGAACGAGGACACCAATACCTAGGGCGTATATATTTTTCAATTTTTTTTCTCAAATTTAATATTTTTCCACAATGGTTTTTCACTAAACTTGATATCCAGTGAAAAACCTATGTTCAGTAAAACTAAAAAATAAAATATAATATAAAAACAAAATATATTAAATTTATAGTTGTTGGAAAGCACATTTCAATCTCTATAATCATCCAACTTGGTTTATCAAGTTGACTCCATTTGCACCTCCTTCCCAAGCTTCGACAGCCAAAAAAATGCATAAATTTTGAAATGGTGGAGGGGAAGGTGAAAAAAGGGGGTTCATTCGAACCCCCCTTATATGGTGCAAAATGGGGTTCATTAGAAGGGGGGGGGAGTCGGGTTCATTAGAAGGGGCGGTTCATTAGAAGGAGGGTGGTTCATTTGAACCCCCTTCATTAGAAGGGGTAAACCATTTTAAATTTTTTGATGAGCATTTCTATTTTTTCTTCCTTCGAAAAATTGTAACCCACTATTGTGGGTTTACCCCCATACTCCTTCCCCTTCCACTTCCCCTATCATTTCTAATCCTTTTTCTACCATTCCTCCTACACTTGATACTTCTACCATTTTTTTCATGCCCATTGTAGTGAGAATTTACTATTCCCACCCTAATACCAACCCTAATCATATCTAAATCATTTATCCCATTACTATCCCCTACTACCTCGATCTCCTCACAAGATCTAGTTCACCCCTAGATGACCCTCACATGATTTGAGATGTTCTACCTCCTCTTCTAATATAAGAAATATATCCTTTGACGCTTCAATATCTATCCCACCTTCTAGTGTTCTTGCTATCATAGTGATCCCATCCACTCTTCTTAACACACTTTTTGAGGATGCCTTCCTATATTGCATGGATTCACTCTATCATGAGCATAGTAAATGAAGAACATAGGGGAGGAGATAACCAAATGAAAGAAGGAATATAAATAGCAAGAAAAGCTTAATTTCCAAAAGGAACACACTTAATAATGATTTGAAAGGGAAAAAAAATGTAAATTTTATCATTATCAAAGGCTTAAGAGAAAAGTAAATATAGGATCTCTTAGGCTCAAAATTGTAAAATATTAGGGCTTCACACATAATTCTTCTCACAACAAATTATATGAGCTCAATACATTTAGAGCTAGATTAGAAGAAAGAAGTTTAGAAAAAAGAATAAAAGAATGTCATGGTCAACATCATAGCTTACACCAAATGAGCATTAATTCCAATGACAAAATATTTCTTCATACCAAAATGCCACCTATCACCACCTTGGTCACTCCTCATGGCACTTGATTCTCTTTTGGAAATTGGTGCATGCTACTAAATTTCATTAATATGGTGGTGTAGGAAGATCCTATTTGAATTTGATATGGGTAGTTCCATCTTTACTTATGTTGGCTATCACCTACAACAATTACATTTGTCAACTTTGGAGTGCTAGAGCCTTAATGGTGGCATGACCACTTGCATCCTTAAGGTTAGATATTGTATTATCCTTTTCCCTACCTCAATAGGCACTCAACTCTACGTAGTCAAATTTACCTACAAATCCCCTATCTAAGATATTGACCTTTCATTGACAATAAATCAAATGCTTGATCGAGCCTACACATACTTTAGAGTTTGTTGGCCTATGTAGTCCTTACTAAATTCATTTTAGAGAATTAAGGCCAAATTTGAAATACTTTTAAAATGAGTAACTCATGGGTATTCAACCTAGGAATTATCATGATGTAGGATTGGCTCATCAAATAATTAGAACCATAGATCATATTACATTGAATGGTCAATGAGTACCCACAAGCATTTCTTCTTAGGATTTGACTTTAACTCTCACGAGCTATTAGGCAGTTACTTGCCTTGTTTATGCTTTCACTTTTTGCATGCACGTCTACTAGAGCAATAGCAACTATAACATCTAACAAAATTCCTCTATCCTTTATGCTTTGATGGATGTCCATACGCTGTCCAAAGATCTCAATTTGGCATAGGCTGGGAGGATGTTAGTAAAGGTTGCAGAGATTGGCTTCACACTTGCCAATTGCATTTGCTTGAAATGAACGCTTCTAAAGCCTTTTCAAAAAAATTGTTTTGTGCATATCCAACTACATCTAATAAAAGTTGCCTATCCTTTATGCTTTTAAGGATACCTAAACCTTGTTCTAATGCTCCCATTTTGGCATAGGTTGGGAGTATGCTAGAAAATGTATATTGATTAGGTAGGAGACCTATTTGTTGCATATAGTGAAATGATGTGATAGTCTCCTAAGGACTCTTTACGATATCCACCAAACTTTTGTAGTTGTGCGGGAATAGTGTTTGAGCTTTGAGTTTGATTTTCTCCATGCGAGGGAACTGCTGACCATTGACTGTAACAAGTGTTTAAATTGTAACAGAGAGTGTTTACTGGAACGAAAATGGGTAGGTGAACGAAATAGACTAAGCGGGCCCACCAGCGCCACCTAAGTGGTAAATGCTTAGAGTGTGCTGGTTAAGCCCAACCTTTTGAAAGGACCTTGACTCTTATGCAAGGAGAAATAT
The DNA here is from genome assembly GCA_007258455.2 of Sequoia sempervirens. Classification (NCBI taxonomy): domain Eukaryota; kingdom Viridiplantae; phylum Streptophyta; class Pinopsida; order Cupressales; family Cupressaceae; genus Sequoia; species Sequoia sempervirens. The sequence goes on from VDFB02274944.1 coordinate 104,564, forward strand.
AGAGCATTAAGCACAACTTGACATCAAAGAACAACCAAACAGAATAATTAAGAGACTACAAAATATAAAGCACAACAATAATTGAAACACCAACCAACACAAAGTCATGGTGGTTTGAAAAATTGTTCCAAAGATTTTTGTTTTATCGTAAAACAAGGGTTCATCTCCTCAAATATTTTCTTTTTGGTACAAGAAGAAAACTCAAGACCACTAATAGATCCAACTTTCAACCTAGTAGTTCTAAAAGAAGAATCCAACATAGAGGAATTCTCTATAAAAACATCATTTTGAAGCTCTTCAAAGGGAGTAGTGTACTCCACAGAAGTTGGCATTTTTTCCTTTTTCTTCCAAACGAAATATTGTTTCTTATTGCTTGAGAAAGAAGTGGAGGCATGACCCACCTTGCCGCAAGAATGACAAATAACCAAAGAGTCTTCATATTCGATCTGTTGCACCCACTTACCAAAATTTCGAAGATAAGGTAACCTGAGTGGGGAGCACAAGGTTATTCTCCACGAGCACACAAACTCTAGCAAACAACAAACGCTTCTTGAACTTGATGATCTTATCAGTAGCATAGTATTGCCCAAAAGAATTAGCAATGCTCATAAAATTATCATAACCCCTCGATACTTTGTTAATCATTTTGCATGACCCCTAGCCCCGATGTAATTTGGACTAGCGGTGGAACTTCAAACTTTAATAGGTGAACATATATAAGTATGTGTGTGTGCATGAGTGTGTGCGTTAAAATTAGGAACCTTGATGTTATTATTATTATGCGTGCTTATTAATCTTAATATTCTATTTTAATTTAGTGCATTAAATGTTGGATTAAAATGGACTAATGATTTGGTTGTTGTATTTGTGTGAGACTGGTCGTTGGATGCAAGTACCAGGGGTGCAAAGTGAGGCGGATTATGTGGTTCATTGGCTGAGAGATAGAGAATTGGTATGTTATTCTAGTATTGACCTTGTCTATAGATTCTAGTAGCCTGGGGTTCATTTAACCTAGGATTTTTATATCTATTTTGCTAGAGTTACTTGAGTCGGCTAGGTAGAGCCAATAGGACCACTTAAATGTTTCAATTATTTGGCAATGCTCAATTTGGTAGACTTAATTAAGGTCGATGAGTGAAGGGGGTAAATTAAAATAATAAATATTTAAAAGTGAATAAATAAACTAAGTTATATAAGCAAATAATAAAATTTTAAATTATATAATTGATAGCTACATTATTAAAATAACAATTTAAAGACAAGGAATAAATAAACACTCACATGAATATTACATAAAAGAAAATAGATGGGCGTTAAAGAAAAAAAAAGAGAAGAAGATATAAAAAATAAATAAATAAACCATAAAATGAAATGCCATTCACTAAAATCTACAAGGAGGCGTATAAACCAAGGTTCTCATTGAATTAAATAATGTGAAGAATGAAATAAAGCTTACTATCGAGCAAATATGGAAAGGAAAAGAGGATGCAGGAAATGAAGGAGAAGCTTTCACGGGAGAAGAAGGCGGCTAAGACAGCACCAGAGGCAGAAATCTCGACCAAGGAGGAAGAAGCTTAGAGAGGAGGAGGACAACAATAGCACTAAGAGGCTTGGCAAACCCTGCAGCAACCGCCAATGGTAGGAAAGAAGTTTGACCAGCTTGCCATGGAGAAACTCGCCCCTCTCTTCTTAAATCAGCTGGCAGAGGTCTCATTTGGGGAGAGGAAAAATGGTGGGAAGAGAAAAGAAAGAAGAAGAGTGTGGTTGTTCAAGGGTTTGGACGGGTTTGAAGAGGAAACTAGAGTTGGGCAGCTAGGGCATTCTTCTTTGCTTCTTCAAGTCATCACATCTCAGGTTTTATCTTCCTTTATTTTCTTTTGTAATTAATCTTCTGTAATAAAGTAACCTTAATGTTAAACCATCTTGGCCTTAGAATCTTTAATTTCTTTAAACTTCAAGAAATGGTCTTTACCAGCTCACCTCTTTTAAAGTTCTATTTGAGCAATTATTAGACAATAGAATTTCTTAGTTTACAATAGCAAATAATCTATAGGAGTAGGGACTAAATCTGAGACTTAGCTTTGCTAGGTTGCACATTCACAGCTGAAACGTAATACATTATAAAATGTGGAAATGGGGTGCTATAGACTGCGACTCTAAAGTGGGTTTTCCTTTTTCTTTAGCAAAATCTTATGCTGATGTTCCCTTCCTTAGCCTGACATCTTGTGTAGTCACTGAAGAATCGACACTAATTTTTCCGCTCTCTCATTGCTCATACCCTTGCCTAGCATGTTGTTTCTTTCACCCGTTTTCAAAATTTAAAATAAAATAAAAGTAAATTCTTACACCTGCAAGAAAATAACTCTATAAAATGTTTATGACAGCACTAGTACCATAGATCAATGAGATTCTTTTGATTTGTTTGGCTGCTGAGATAGGAAAATGTGGACTAAACAATTAAGCCATAGTTTTACATTTATATACATTTACAAGGTTTCCATATAACTAATACAAAAATTAAGCATAATAGAGGAAGGATAAATTTAAGTTCATATTATAATCCTTGTGGCTGGAGGTTTTGTTTTTTTTTGGGTGGTGCTCAAGTGACTTCTATTGGAGTTGATGAAACTAGTAGGACAACAAATGAGTTGACATGGATGGAGTGTAGAGTTGATAAATCTAATTTGAAAACATGAAGCAAAATAACATGCTAGTGTAGATTTGATAAAGGAAGAAATATGCCTTTACAAGTGTCTATTTATGTCACATTTATAAGTATAAGGAAGGATATTTAATATCTTGCTCTTAGGTAGATTTGGGGAAGGGAATCAATTATTTATGTTTACTTAGATTATTGTCCCATAAGTGGAAATAGCTGCTCACCTAATAACCCTAGGTGCTGGTGTGATGACAATAAGCTTTGGATCAGTTGTAGCAGCTCTTTTGAGTAGGATTTAATAGATGCTAATTAAGTTTAGTCCACTGGGTGGTTTAGACTCATAGGAATATGACCTCTACTGTGGAACAATATTCAGTTCTAAGCTACATTGAACAACTCAATAAATCACTCTCGAACAAAGCTTTCTATAGATTTATTAAAAGGATTGTTTGCTTACCAACAATGCTGGTCAATTTGTGCAAATAAACAAAACATGATAGATCTTGGCTCTAGGAAAAAAAAAATTATGCCCTATACCAGTGTTTGGTTGATTGTCAAGGCAGTCTATTCAATTAAATGAATACTCCAATGGCTTATGAGAATGCAACCCTTACAAGTTTACATCTTAATTTTCTCCTTAAGGTTAGTAAGAATTAGCTATAATGGGATGAGGAGTCACCTTACCCTCTATTGCAAGGAGTCTAAGAGTATGTATTGCTCTTAGAAAAATAACTAGTAATGCCATACATGGCTGCAACTAAGACAGGAATCTACCAAGCTTGAGTTGGGAACCTACTTCAAGTCCAACTCTAAGCCTGAGCTAAGGACTAGTACTTGCTTGAGATGGACGGTAGTCTAGGAGTAGTACTAGGCTCGAGATGGACAAAAGACTAGGAGCAGCATATGCTTGAGATGGACAATAGTCTAGGGGCGATGCTAGCTCGAGATGGGCGGGGTCTAAGGGCGACACCAAGCTCGGGATGGACAATAGTCTAAGGGCAGCACTAAGCTCGAGATGGACAAGAGTCTAGAAGCAATGTTGAGCTCGAGATGGTCATTAGTCTAGGAGTTTTCCACACCAGTGATGGTTACCCTTGGTTGCTCAACCGATTAGATGGACCGTCGGAAGGTGGATACCCAACCAGCTCAAGTCGATAAGACTGACTTCCTATGAATCTTTATAGTGGTTGAAATGGGATTATAAACTTACCATAGTTGGGTGCGCCTTGGGAAGAGGGTCACTAGAAAGGCATTTCTGGCTCATAGCTTACGGGTTGGAATGACAACTCTCTCTCTCTCTCGCATCATGAGCCACATAATCTGCTTGGAGGGGTGGATAGGGTTTGAATCCACATTGGTTGGGATCAATTTGCACCCTACTACGATCGAATCAAGCAGGGTCTTAAAGATAAAACCATTCACCATCATGAAGGTATGTGCAATCTAGTTAGTAGCATTTTTTATCTAAGGCAACAAGTTGTGCTAATGGATAATATGTAATTGACATGCTGATATACTGCTTAAGTTGATCTCCATTAACATTTATATGTTCTAACTTCTTTGTATTCCTTTTTGCATGATGATGAAAAAAAAATGTGCAGAAATTTCTCCTCTTCGTTGGGGCAGTTTTTACAAAAATCTTTTCATGCCAAAACTTTAGAGGCAGCCCTAATAAACAAACCAAAACAAGAAACTTGAAAGTGCCTTTCATTGGGTTGAAACCAGGAGACCAATTTTGAAGACAAAGGCCATTCAAGTCGAGAAACTAGGGGCCATCTAAAAGGACCCTTGAACAATCCTCCATGTAGGAAAAGGAAAAAAGAAAGAAACCATTCAACATAGCAGTTACCTCAACCGGGCCTCTTAATCTTTAGACCCGAAGAACCCATCTTTTGACGATATCGATATTGGGGAGATTGCCACAAAATCTCCCAACAAGCAAGCTCCTAAGCCAAACCAATGACTCAGCAAGGAGAGAATCAAGAATGTCAATTTGAAACTGTCCATCCTCCTTAACCTCAAAGGAGCTCACATCCATCACATAACAGTCATAATCTAACTGCAAGTCAGATGCACCACACACCTCCTTCGCACAAAGCTCCTCCAAAACCCTAAGGTTTGAAGCAAGGACATCAATAGGAGAAGAAGAAACAACAACCACAGGAGTACCAACACTCTCAGCACTCATATTGCAATCCTTCCTCACACAAAGTTTCTCATAAACCTTAGAGGTCAATGCAGAAACAATAGAAGGACCGGGAACATCAATAGGAGAAGAGGAAACACAAACAAACACCCCCTCAACATTCGAAGGGAGAAGAGAGCCTTTTTTGAGACCCGTAAATTGGAGTTTCTCCATAGAATTCACAACCTCACACTTCTGCGCCTTCAGATGAGCCTTAAAAAGAATGTCTAGAAGAAGTTCGTCCTCATCAACGACTCCTTCACAAACCCAGGAATCCTCCTCAGAAAAACTAGCAACAGAATCACCATTTTCTGCATTATCCCACTTAGATCTATCATCAGAAGAGTATATTGTTTCCTCTGTAAGGGATAGAGCCATCTCTGACGGCAAAGCAGCAAAATCAGAGGAAAAATCATCTTCCTCATCCCATTCTCGCACCCAAATATCTTCCTCAGAAGAGATGGCATCAGGGTTAGCAACATCACCATCGCTAGCCGGAAGAAATCAAACCTAAAGCAGCAGGGTTTCGTGGAACCTTCGCCGACCTCTGCAAAGCCCTCGCAAGAGCATGTTGTCCTCTCCATCCCTTTCATCTTCTGCTCCCTCCTCTTCACCAACACCCGCACAGAAGGACGAATTGCAGCCTATCGCCGCCAGGGATTTCTGCAGCTTTATTATCCTCACCTTTGTCCACGCTTTCTTCCTCTCCGTCTTCTTCCTCTGCATGCGATTTTCCTCACCTTCGTTTCTTCCTCTTCATCTGCCTACAAGAACAGACTGCGACGCCTGCAGAAAGGGCCACAAAGGCCACCACTCCCCACTTCGGACAACTGAAAACTTCCCTCCCTCGCGATTGCAACAACCCCCTCGCAAAACTCCACACTAACAGGAAACAGTGTGCGGCTAGGGTCTGAAACCCTAGCGCAAGTAAATTGTTAGATGAAATGCTTAATTGTTGGTCCGTTTCTTTTTTAGTTTTTTGTCTGGTTAGTTAGTTTTCAGTTTTCTGTTCAGGGAGTTTAATTATTTTCTCACTGCCTTTATATGTATTCTCCATTTCAAATTAATATCAGAGATTTTTTTGCCATTGTTGTTCTATTCGTAACTCTTGGCTTGACAAATGGTTCCTTCAAGGCTAAGAATACTTTATGCGGCAGCCTACCAACAACTATGATTTAACAATGATCTCTCTAATCTTCAGATCTTCCGACAATTTCAATTTTTACTTGGCAGCTGGACTTTAATAGCTTGGATCTATAATCTTTGACATTGGATGCGGTTTGCCTTTCAAACCCTCGATTCCTTTTATGCTTGCAGATATTTTCTTTGACCTTCCTTTCCGTCTTGGTAGACTTCTTTCAAACTGCAACCTTTATGAACTGATATCTCTCTTAGAAAAAAGTAAACACCTTTTAAAAGGAACATCATGATTTTAATTTAACTTGGGTGGTAACTTATTGTGGAGACTTGGACTGCAAATTTTTGTTTTCTGCGAGCTCCTCTTTTGAGAATACTACGACCTTTTCCAAGGCCTCCTCTTATTTCTGCTACCTCCTCCATGAACGACTTTAACAAAAATTGATCCAATTTTTTTATCCGTACAAACTTGCGGCTCTTCCTTCAGTGATTCTTAATCTCCTTATAACAGTTGCACTTTCTTCTTGAAAACTGCAATGGCCCTAGCTCTGATCTCTCAATGATTTCTTGTGGATCTTTAAATCTTCGTGCCATTTCCACACAAATATCTTGTCGATTTTTCTCTCTACAAACAACTTCAACCTGCCACAATAACTAACTCTAATACCACTATGTTAGAGGTTAGAGATAAATGAACACTAACTCGAAACACATAAAAGTTAGATTTTGTTCACATAGATTGCTCAAATTCAGAATATAAATATATTCAATTTAATTCCATCCACATATACACATCCAGTATGCTACAGTATGCACAATCTTCTACTCATCGATCATATCATGCTAAAAGCATTACAATTGCCTCGATATATAGAGGTCTGGAGAGCTTTCAAGGGATTTAACTGACATATTACATTAAAAAAGCTTACGAATAACTAATATTTTTCCACTTATAAAAACTACTTAAAACAATCATTTACTAATTTCAGTTATGGAAGAAATCACCATATTCCAACATTGGTAGGATTAGATATTCCTCACAAAATCCTCAGTTGTAAAAATACAAAAAAAAAATTGACAGTTCAAAAGTGCTTAACACTTAACTCTAAAAGCACTGGATATTGACAAACATTCAATTCTGTTAGCTTCTTAAGATCAGATATTCCTGACACGCACTGCAGATGGCTGAAATTGTGAATTATAATTTTTCCAGGCAGCTGAAAAATCTACAATACTGAACTCCTGAAATAGTAGGCATTGACTAATCTTCAGATCTACCAGCTTGCTAAGACCAGATGTTGCTGACAAAATCATGAAGCATTTACAATTTGAACATCAAGAGATTTCAATGTCTCTACTCTTGTCAACTGCACTTCAAATAAGTTATACATGTCATAAAATTTGAAGGATTGAAGGGCGGGAAAGTGATTTCCACTAATTAGGATTTTGTAGGTACATATATCTCTCATCTCTAGTGTTGGAATAAGCGGATAATTTCTCCATACGCTCCAACATCTAGATTTTCAGTGCTTCTGAATGGGGCCTTAACGCTACCAGACTTCTTTCCATCATTCAAATCCACTATCCACCCTGATCTGAAGTTGCATATCCACTTTTCAACTTTGAAAGGGGAATTGATTTCCAATTGTGTACGACTGGAAATCAATTCCCCTTTCAAAGTTGAAAACCTTAAATTCAGAGAAGAAAAATTCGTTCTCAGGTATCCCAATAAAGACCAACCTCCTATTTCCAGTTTTCCAGTTTATTTGATATTCCCAGTAAATCTGGAAACTCTTCAAAAAAGTTTGATAAATCTGCAACTCTTTCAATTGGGAAGGTGTAGAGAAAATAAAAAACAGAAGAGCAATGTTAAAGATTTACATTGCAAACAAAATCAAAGAGAAATTTCATTATAATTATTCGTTACTTATTACATTCAATACATTGACTTTATATGGTCATTATTCTTTCCTTATCAAAATAACTTTTAACCCAACTAACTAATTTAATTTAACTAATTTATTATATGTAAATCTTAATTTCCTAACAACCCTCCCTTAAAGTTTATATTATGAAAAAAAAAAAATATTATATTAGCATCAACCTAAACTCTTTTGTTTAGGCAAATGTTCTAATTAGCCAACTCTACATCAGCATCAACCCAAACTCCTTTGCCTAGGCAAATATCATGATTATTCAACTATGCATCAACATTGACCCAAACTCCTTATGTCTAGGAAAATGTTTTGATTATCCAACGTTTACTTATGAATTGAGACACACTTCTTTATTCACAAGAAAATCACCGATCGACACTCAACTATCCATAGTCAATTTGTGGATTCAACTATCCATAGACCAACAACTCACCAAGTTTGAGGATTCTACTATCCACAAACCAACAAATTATTGCATGCCCCCTCTTGCTCCTAAAGGGACTAGAGATAAAACAAATGCTTTTCATGCAAGGCATCATCTCTGAGCAAGAATCTAGCTCAACATGATGAAAATCCTCCTACCTTTGATGCCTCCAACCTCCAATCTCACATGCTTAATTCTTAGAGAAGGTACATACATCTTTATTGTCATTGTAAGGAGATTCTTGATCACACATTGCAATATTACATCTTTCTCCCTCAATTTTAGTAGCAATTAAAGCATTATCTATTTTTAACCTGTCATCAATATGATCTCTAGCACGTTGAATGCAATTTAGTAGAATGTCTCTTTTTTTATTTCAATAGAAGAATTTGAAATTATTCTTTCATGTTGAAGAATTAATCTTCCTTTTAACAAACAAAGCAGTTTCCTTAGTGTAATTCAGTGAGTTTTAGTGACTCTTTTCTCTTAATCAATTAAGATATCACATTTTCTAAGCTCGGGCTCGGATTCAATTTGTTTAAAGTGAACACAATATTGTCAAAACTTAAAAGCACACTATTTAATAAAATAGCTTTGGCATCATCATCATCAATTGTACATTTTATTCCAGCAAGTAAGATAACAAAATCTACTAATATGTTGAACAATACTATCAACTTCTTTCATTTTCAAACCAAACAATTTTTGCTTCATTCCCATTTTAGCACTTGGAGCCTATGAAACAAATAAAGAATTAAGGCTTTCCCATATTTGGTTTGAGGTTTTTGTCAAATCAATATGATATAAATATGCATTAGATAACTAAAGACCAACAATTGCTTTACGATATTTTTTTATCAATTTTAATGTTTCATCTACATCTTGTGGTTTTTTAATAGTTCCATTAACAACATGTAAGAGATCTATTTCTATTAAAACTAGTTGCACTTTGACTTGCCATGTATGAAATTCATGACCCTCAAACTTTGAAATAATATATGATTTCTCCATTTTAAATAAAGTCAATCTTATCACTTATCACTCCATTTTTATTTAACAAATTTGATATTAACTTTCTTGTTATAAGGACAACAAAGAGGCCATTAATACTAACACATACCTTAATACCCAACACATTCATTCAACGACCATATATCTTCTTGAATGTCAATCCAAAATTCAAAGTACCTATAATATCTTCTATTTCCTATGCAACAAAAAAATCCCTCTCACGTGGTTAGCAAACAACAAATACTTCTTTCACAATAGCTTGTAACCATTTAGTAGATTCTTTGCACCACCCATTGAAGAAAACCCATCACCATAAAATATTATATTCACCTTTATTTCATCTGAGCCCCTTCAAATAGTTTCTCAAATTTCAATTTTTCAAACCCACAAATTAAAATGGATCTCTACACAACAAATTGTTAAGTACCTCAAAGATGAATTATCACATCAAACTCAGTCACTATTTTTTGCTTCCAGTTACTAAATACAAAAAATATCTTTAAAAAATCTGGGTTCTATTTTCCCCTTCACCAACTTTCCAAAACACTTTGAATTTTTAAATTTCGTAAAAAAATAATAAGATATAACAATTTTACTGAGACTGGCATAAAAAAGCTGTCATTTTAAAATTAAAACCATATAGCATTGCTCTTACCAACTTTTCCATGCATCAATTTGGTTCAAAAAATATTCTCCGTTCTTCCATGGACATTCAATCTTCTTGAAGGAGGCTCCATGGTTTTCTCTCTTTTTTTTAACAAGTACAAAGGTGATTATTGCTCTGATACCAATGTAGAGCAACAAAAATAGAAGAGCAATGTTAAAGATTTACATTGCAAACAAAATTAAAAAGAAATTTCATATCGTTACTTATTACATTCAATACATTGACTTTATAAAGTCATTATTCTTCTATTAGAAGAATAACTTCCCATCCAACTAACTAACCTAATAACTAATTTATTATATGTAAACGTTAATTTTCTAACAAAAAGTACCTAAAAATCAAAATAAATTAGTTCTAGACTTACATCCAATGGCTAACAAGACTCAGGAAATCACTATAACATAATTAGCCGATAGGCAATATAGTGTGGAGTTTCAACCGTAAACCTGACAGACGCCATAAACAGCTTTGCCTGAAACCATTTTTTTGTCAATGTTTACTGTTGGTTTTCAGGTAGACGAACTAATTGGCAACTGGCAAGCATCGAATACGTGGAACCCCAATGGGCAGTTTCCTTTCGTAAATCAAGGTAACCCTAATTGATAGATAATAAATTTGCTTTCTGCATATCACCGCCCACTATCACTACTTTCGACAGAGACTACTTGAAGCAGACTAAGCGGACTGTGCACAAGACATACCAACAAAAGGAATTGCTGATCCACGGTACTGTCCTGCAAAATTTGTCCATTCTGTCTCATTAGTTCTTTTAGTAAATTTTGTTAATGTTATAGCAGCTTCGGTTGATTCTTCCAGCTCACTTCCTTCGAGAAAGTCTTAAATTGAATATAGCCATTGGCTATTCAATTTACTTTTATTGCTTTGTGTTCCATGCTTCGGCCGACATGAATGAATTCATTTAATATCCTTCTAGGCCGACTTCACTAAAAAGATATGAGATCTTTTAAGAGGCCGACATAAAAGATTTCGGTTCCTATACATATGGACAGTTATTCATTCATTTGACAATCGAAAAAAAAGGCTCCTTTCAGATCCGTCATTCTCAAGTGCGAAGATAATAGAGAAGCTCGAATCTAGCAAATGTGAATACTTACTTCAAGTGCGAACAGTTTAGTACATGCGAATAAGTGACTCCAAATCATCTCTATCGATTGTGTCAAGGCACAGACTATGCCAAAGATCAGTGTGAACTCTGAGATTCAAGTGTGCATACACCAGTTCAGTGACTTCATTCAAGTACGATCTCTCAGTGATCTAATCACGAATTTACCAGATCGGTTCTGTCAAGTGTTGTTAAAGTCTGAGAGTTGAAGACTTACAGTGCTAAGCAAACATCTTTAGATCTGTATTCTCAGGTGTGATCTAGAGCTTGCTATCTGTTACTCTTTATTGCAAAAATCTACATATCGGTCTTGTGTTAGACCTTATTGTATTTTGTAAAACTACCATTGTTGCATCAAATATAAGAGAGATCTTTGTTGCTGGGTTTTTCTCCCTCAAGAGGAGGGTTTTCCCAGGGTATATGCTGTGTTGCTTTGCCTGATTTTGTCTTAATTTTTTGTGCATTTAATCTGTTCACATAATTTCAACATGGTATCAGAGCGGGTTTGAGGATCGTGATCAGATTATTGCACTCAGCTTATCTCATTGTTCAGCTTGTCAAGATGGTGTATGATCTAAAGGTTGAAGGTTCAAGCAATTCCATGTCTCATTTAGCATTATCAAGCTGTATACCTTCCAACTCCAGCACCTGGATAATCGATAGTGGTGCCTCCCACCACATAACCGGATTCAAGGAGCACTTATCGAATTTGGTGGAAAAGGAATCTGCTGATCAAGTCATCATTGGAGATGATGCCACCTACTCTGTAAAGGGAATTGGAACCTCCACACTTCACCTAGATTCCGGCACATCGTTTCATTTGGGTAATGTTCTCTATGTTCCCGGAATCAAGCGAAATCTTATTTCTATTTCAGCCTTGGAAGATAAAGGATATCAAGTTGCCTTCTCCAAAGGAAAAGTTCTAGTGTGGATGCAGAATTCTAACTTCAAGGATGCTCAAGTAATTGGAGTTAGACATGATAACCTCTACAAGGTTTGCTCACATCCTCTACAAGCATTGGTTCATGACTCTTCCAGTCTTTGTGATCTTTGGCATCGGAGATTGGCTCACTTACACTTCCGAGCCCTACCCATTATGGAGAAGATGGTGACGGGCCTTCCTAAATTCAACCAGGAGCACGAAGGTACATGCAAGGGCTGCGCATTAGGTAAGAACATAAAAGCCCCCTTTCATAGTAGAGAAAATAGATATAAGTGTATTTTAGACCTAATTCATTCTGATTTATGTGGTCCTATGTCTGTTCCTTCTTCGAGTGGTTTTTTGTATTATGTTCTCTTTATTGATGATCACTCTAGGAAGACTTGGATTTATTTTTTGAAATCTAGAGAATCTGAGGAAGTACTGGATAGGTTTAAAGAGTTTAAAGCTTTAGTAGAAAATCTTTCTGGTAAACGAATTAAGGTTCTCATATCTGACAATGGTGGAGAATACACCTCTACTAGTTTTCGAAACTTTTGTACTGATGCAGGGATTAAGAGGGAGCTCTGTGTTCCCTATAATCCTCAACAAAATGGTGTTGTCGAAAGGAAGAACAGGACAATTGTGGAAGCAGCGAAGGCCATGATCCATGATCAAGATTTGCAAACCTTCCTATGGGCAGAAGCTTCTAGGACAGCAGTATATGTTCAGAACAGATGCCCTCATAAGATCTTGGAAAATATGACTCCAAAAGAAGCATTTACAGGGAAGAAGCCTGAAGTCAGCCATTTGAGGATCTTCGGTTGTCATGTCTATGTTCATGTTCCCAAAGAAAAGAGAACCAAACTGGAGCCTTTTGGCAAGAAAGGAATCTTTGTGGGCTACAATGAGACATCAAAAGCTTACAGAATTTGCATTCCAGGTCAGAAGTTGATAGAGATCAGTAGGGATGTCACATTCGAGGAAGATGTTGCATTCAGGAGATCCAGAGGGATTCATATGGAGATTGGTAATGAAGAGTCTCCTCAGGACATGGAGGTTGACCATACTCCTGAGATTCAGAGGGAGACAATGGAACCAAAGAAGATCTTGATCCAGTTGAACCCTTGGAACCTACTGATGGGCCTATTGACATTACTATTGGGAGGAAGAGACCTCTATGGGCTAGTTGCACTATGCAAGAGGCTGAAAACTTTGCAGCTCCTAGAGACACATTCAGAGAAAGCAAAAGGCCACATAAGTTCTCCAGTTATGTTGCCTTAATGAGTCAGATTATAGAATCTGAGCCTTCCTGTGTTGAGGAAGCATCCAGTCTTCAAGTCTGGAGAGATGCTATGACAAAGGAGTATCAGTCAATTCTCAAGAATGATGTTTGGGATATCGTTCCTAGACTCGAGGGCAAGTCTGTGGTATCTTCTAAATGGCTATTCAAGATTAAACATGCTGCAGATGGAAGCATTGAGAAGTACAAGGCAAGATTTGTGGCTTGTGGGTTTTCTCAGAAAGAGGGAGTTGACTATGATGAGACCTTTGCTCCTATTGCTCGCTACACTTCTGTCTGAACCATCATTGCTATTGTTGCATCTAGAGGATGGAAGATTCACCAGATGGATGTGAAGACAACTTTTCTCAATGGAGTAATTGAGGAAGAGGTTTACTTAGAGCAACCTAATGGATTTGAGATTCATGGGAAGGAGTCACATGTTTGCAAGTTGAAGAAGGCCTTGTATGGTCTTAAGCAGGCTCCTCGTGCATGGTATGAAAGGATTGATCAGTATCTATCAAGCCTGGGTTTCTTGAAGAATGATGCTAATTCAAATCTCTACTTCAAGGTAATCAATGGTGATGCATTAATTTTGGTTTTATATGTTGATGATCTAATCCTCACTGGAGAAGATCACCTAATTCTTGAATGTAAGAAGGATTTAACTTTTGAATTTGAGATGAAGGACCTTGGGCTCATGCATTACTTCCTTGGTTTAGAAGTCTGGCAGAGGCCAAATGGTATGATTTTAAATCAAGGGAAGTACACCATTGACATACTTAAGAGATTTGACATGATGGATTGCAAATCCATGTCTACTCCCATGGAGACCAATCTTCATAAATTGAAGGAGGCTGCAGCTAGTTCAGACTTGGTGGATCCTACGTTATACAGACAACTAATTGGATCCTTGATGTATCTAGTTAACACTAGACCTGATATTTGCTATGCAGTGAGTGCACTTAGCCAGTTTATGTGTGATCCAAGACAGATACATCTTGTTGCAGCTAAACATATCCTGAGATACTTGTGTGGCACAGTTGGATATGGGTTGAAGTATACTTCAGATGCAGACTTGGAGTTACTTGTTTTTACTGATTCTGATTGGGCAGGTTGTGTCACGGATCGGAAGAGCACCTCTGGCTGTTGCTTCAGTTTGGGTTCTGCTATGATTTCTTGGTGCAGCAGGAAGCAGTCTTCTGTAGCATTGAGTACTGCAGAGGCTGAGTATATTGCAGCTTACATGGCAACTCGAGAAGCAGTGTGGCTTCGTAAGCTCCTTGCAGGATTGTTTGGACAATCAATGGAGCCCACCATTATTCATTGTGATAATCAGAGTTGTGTGAAGCTTTCTGTCAATCCTGTGTTTCATGACAGAACCAAGCATGTTGAGATCAAGTACCACTATATCGTAGATATGGCATCGCTGAAGGTCAGATAGTTGAGGTATTAATTAGCACCGAGGAGCATATCTCACCCAAGCCTCGCCGGTAAAAGTTTGTGTACTGGAGACAAGCTTGGTATGGTGGAGAATCCAGCCTTGATCGAAAGTATGAGTCTCAAGATTGAGCTTGCTTAATGAGTTCTTTCTCGTGAGAGAAGTTCGAGGTGAAATCCCTTGTTAATGCATTTCTTCCGTGACGGAAGAATTTGAGGTGAAAGCCCTTGTTTCCACCCTCCGAGAGTCATGGTGGATGTCATGTGTGCGACTCCATGACATATGTCGTACTTGTGTTTCACCCTCTGGGAGAGCCATGGTGAAAGTCACATTGAGGTGACAACATCACGCAAGTGATGAACACTTGTACTTACTATTGCACATTCTTCTGTGACGAAAGAATTTGAGGTGAAAGCCCTCGTTTCCACCCTCTGAGCTGAGTCATGGTGGATGTCATGTGTGTGACTCCATGACAACATCACGTGAGAGAGTCCGTGATGATCCTTCTATACTCGTGTTTCACCCTCTGGGAGAGCCATGGTGAAAGTCACATTGAAGTGACACCATCACGCGAGTGATGAACACCAGTACTTAACCATGTGATGGTTGATATCACATTTAGGTGATATATATCTCTCTTTACATTTGATTGTAGGCAATGGTGGCAGATAATTTGTCTTCAGCTGGAAGTTCTCTCCCTAGCTGAGAGGGAGTGTTAATGTTATAGCAGCTTCGGTTGATTCTTCCAGCTCACTTCCTTCGAGAAAGTCTTAAATTGAATATAGTCGTTGGCTATTCAATTTACTTTTATTGCTTTGTGTTCCATGCTTCGACCGACATGAATGAATTCATTTAATATCCTTCTAGGCCGACTTCACTAAAAAGATATGAGATCTTTTAAGAGGCCGACATAAAAGATTTTGGTTCCTATACATATGGACAGTTATTCATTCATTTGACAATCGAAAAAAAAGGCTCCTTTCAGATCCGTCATTCTCAAGTGCGAAGATAATAGAGAAGCTCGAATCTAGCAAATGCGAATACTTACTTCAAGTGCAAACAGTTTACTACATGCGAATAAGTGACTCCAAATCATCTCTATCGATTGTGTCAAGGCACGAACTATGCCAAAGATCAGTGCGAACTCTGAGATTCAAGTGCGCATACACCAGTTCAGTGACTTCATTCAAGTACGATCTCTCAGTGATCTAATCACGAATTTACCAGATCGGTTCTGTCAAGTGTTGTTAAAGTCTGAGAGTTGAAGACTTACAGTGCTAAGCAAACATCTTTAGATCTGTATTCTCAGGTGTGATCTAGAGCTTGCTATCTGTTACTCTGTATTGCAAAAATCTACATATCGGTCTTGTGTTAGACCTTACTGTATTTTGTAAAACTACCACTGTTGCATCAAATATAAGAGAGATCTTTGTTGCTGGGTTTTTCTCCCTCAAGAGGAGGGTTTTCCCAGGGTATATGCTGTGTTGCTTTGCCTGATTTTGTCTTAATTTTCTATGCATTTAATCTGTTCACATAATTTCAACAAATTTTTCATTGTTATGTAAAAGAAATTACCTGCTTTTATCTGACTTCAACAAAATTCTTGGAATCGCCTCCATTTATATCAATTTGGTGTTGTCCAGTACATGCCATGTTCAAGTTGGTTATTGTCTTTAATTTGGATTTTTCCTTCACATTGCTCATGTTCAGACCAAAATAATACACAACACCTAACGATCATGCGATATCATATTAAACCCACTAGAAACCCTCTAACCCTAGACTTCAAAACCCATAGGTTTTGTAATCTGCATCAAAATTTACCGATAATCCCTAAAACCTTAGCCTCCAAAGCTCACTAAAACCCACCCAAGCACCATAAGCTGTAAACTCAAACGCATAATGATTAAACGAAATTATAAAAGTCCACCTACAGTCTTAAAACCCTGGACTCCAGTACATAGACATCTTTTAACTGCATAACCTTAAATTTCCAGCTCAAAATATCTTTTGCTCTGCACTTTTTAGTTGCAAATTTGCTTATGGCTTTGAGTGCCAGTTGTGCCTGAACATTCTCTTTTAGAACTAAAAATATATTCCCCATGCCTCCTCTTCCCAATACGTGTGCACCCCTTAACTCTTCCACTGATATTCTCTCCACCTCCATCTTCCCTCAATACTCCCTCTGTCTCGGCACATCTAAACTGGGCTTTTGTAGCATTTGGCCACAAACAAAGAGTTCCCCCTTCTGAGATGTTAGGTATATAGTGTTCTGAGCCCCTCTATCTACAGCCATACACTGTAGAAGATAACAATAAACCCACAAAATAAAAACAATGAAAACTCTCTATTAATTAACAACCTCAAATCAGCTTATGTGCCTTAGTATTTCTGCTGCAACAAAAATAAATAATAATAACCCTAAAAAGAATAAAATCATGAGCGTTCCCCACAAGCGGACTCTTGTATGCATGGGGTGCACAACCTTCTGCTCTTTTCCCGCTTATGTTCTCTCCTCACATTCTCCGCATGATGCCTAATTACTTCTTCCATAGTGCCACTGCTATCTGCTCCTGTTCACTCACTTGCCCCAAAAACAAAAAAAAAGAGAAAAAAAAATGGTGAAATTAGTGTGTATGAAGTCTACTTTGTTTTGGCAGATGGCACATGGGGAAGATGTACAGGTCAAAAATAAAATAAAATAAAATAATAATTATGTTCCTTTACCCCATAATGAAATGCAGTGCATTCTTTTTTTTTCAGTTTTTAATTTCGAGGATAGAGATAATGGTGTAGTGCATTCTTTTTTTTTCAGTTTTTGATGCCTCCACAAATTTGCCAGACCAATCACTAGCCAAATTGGTTGTGGAACCTGTATTTTGCTAAGTGGTGAGTTATCAGCCTATAGTTAATACCTTTTACATAAGCTAAGCCATGCATTAATGATATAAGTCCATTAACTTCCTCTTTCATTGTGTAGGACCAAAATAAATGCACAACAAAAAGCCTTTGTTCAAGGCAGTGAAGCTTTATCCACAAAATCGCTGGTAATACAAATATATTTCAGTTTAGCAGGCAGGTTTCACTTTGCTAATCACACTAACTTTGTGTTTCATTGTGTAGGAACAAAATAAGCAACTATAGATTTAGACAGGCAGGGAGAATGCTGGCAAGAGGGAGAATGCTAGCAGAATTTATCCAGCCTTGCTTTACACCTGCCAATTGCATTTGCTTTAAAGTTTCCAAAAGCTTTTTTTAAAAATCCATATTTTTACATATCCTGCAATCATTGCATTCCACAACATAACCTCTCTTTCAGGCATTCTACCGAACATTTAAAATGCGTTTTCTATGCTTCCACATTTTGCAATGTTATTTTTAGAATCATTGCAAATGTAGTGTGATTTCTTCCTCATTGCCATTATTACTATGGCAATGTGGTTTTCCTTTCACCCAGCTAGTTATTTCTGTTTTCTTTCAATGTCAATGCCCTGTTTTATTATGGCAGACGCTCTGGATCTTTGCTGAGTTTTACCTGGTCCTCTCTTTCAGGCATTCTACCAAACAGTTAAAATGCCTTTTTTATGCTTCCACATTTTGCATACATGTCTTGCTGAACCAGTTAATGTGCTGAAATCTTCCATCGTATTGTACTGGAGCCAACATATCAGACATATGTATAGAATACCATGTAAATATTTAATGCGATTTTCTGTAATACCATGTAAATATTTAATGCGATTTTCAGATTTCAATTTTCGTATATCAAGCATCTTTGTTTATAAAGTACTCTTTGACAAAAAAACATATCAGATTTTAAGATAACTGAGAGGCCTTGTAGAATGTTATATTTAGAATCATTGCAAATGTCAATGCCCTGTTTCATTGATTATTACTATGGCAATGTGGTTATTTTTGACCCAGCTGGTTATTTCTGTTTTAGTTCAATGTCAATGCCCTGTTTTAGTTATATAAATAGGAAAAATACACTTCATCAGCATGCTAATTTATATAATTCTCTATCGGCGTAATCATTGCACCCCTTCTGGTGCAAGTGCTAGTATATTCTTTCAAATAACTGATGAAGATTTTATTTTCTGTGTGGAACAAAAAATCTGTACATGGCTCTGCCTCAAACGTTTTCAGAAGTAAATTGCTGATTATTAAACACCGCAAATTTTGAAATGGGATCCATGAAAGAATGCATGGCTCTAAGATATTGATGATTCTGAAAAACCCTGATACTCAAGCTGCAGCCACAACAAAGAAGTTGAACTCTCAGCACTAACATCCGATTCCCCTAGAAAGTATGTAATACGAGAATCGATGGACCTGTCAAGAACGGAATAGAAACATCTACCTTTGGTTGAGCGAGGATGTTCTGAATCCTAATGATTCCTACAATCACAGAACGAGCTAATACATGTGTTCAATTAAGAAATTAAATGATTCAGAATGTCACTCGATAGGAAACAGAAACTTGGAGGAGGAAGACGCATACCAGATATTTAAGATCTTGACGACGCCAGAAGCGACGAGGATGGCCCACTTCATTTGCCATTTCTCTCACCAAGTCTCGCAGATGGTCATGCATTCTCAATACAGGCCTGTTGTGCCAGTCTAGTCTTTTCAGACCATGATTTAAAGTCCAGTCTTCTTCTAGTTCTCCAACAGGATACTTAATTTTTGATGTCTTCACTGCATGTTGAGCCCTCAATCCCGAACCCTTCCATACTTTCATTGCAGTAGTCTTCAATTTGTTAATAAAAAAGCATGCGATATCCATGAAAATTGTTTTTCCTCGTAATCTAATGCATATTAAATGTATTTGTTTATGACAAGAATGTATTGAATGGGATTTAGTGTAATTTGAATTTAATTTTTTATTTTAATTGTTAATTATTTGGGGTGTGGGATCAATTATCATGGAAATGGTCGAGAACAGAGGAGGTTAATATGGATGTCGGGAATGAATGTACAGATATTGGATGTAATGATAGGTATAATACATATTAAATGTATGAAATATGTGAAGATGTGAATAGGATATGATTAATGTATAAAAATAAGTGTAATTAGAAAGAGGCAGTGGATTAAAATGAATTTAGCTTTTCAAAAATTATTATATTAATAATATGTAATTGTATTAAGTCATTTATCAAAATAAATAAGAGATGCAAATTTTCACATTACAAAAATATTGATATATAATTTTCATCATTATAAGTAAAAAATTTCTAATAAAAATATTTAAAAAACCAGTCAATGATTAAATAATAATAAAATGTAAAACATCCACTCCTTTTATTGAAAAAAACACTAAAACTATTGAAGTGTATCAAATTATATTGTTTTTACTTTCACTATTGATTTAAAAGCAAGACTACTGACTCTCTTTATTGTTTTATGGGAAACACAAGTGGTTTTTTATTAGAGCAGTTAGAATCTTTATAACTGTCTTAAATTAAATAACGGCAAAAAGAGAGCACCTTAGATAGGTCTTCCACATACTTGCTTGTCCTGTGTTTCTGTTCTTTCTCGCGGTTTCCCTCAAAAACCACAGCCTCTGCAATCTTCGCTCAAATCCTTTGAAAGCGGAAATTACAATTATTCCTAAGAAGACCATCACATCTAGTATTTATTTCTGGTATAGCTTATTAACAATTGTATGTAGTACACTCTGAATTATCCGCCCTTGACCCTTGTTTACGGCCACTTTATATCCTTTCTTCATTATTCCATGCTTCACAAGAACATCTTCAAATTGGCGATGATCATTGAAACAGTTCATTTTATGTTGATCGGTAGTTACCGTGGAAATTATCCACTCTCCTTGTTGCACGTCGCATGGCCACCAATGGTTGCAATAACAGTCTTCAAAGGATTTATTTATCATCTCGATTTGGGTACAACTATTAATCATAACCAAAGCGCATACGATGACTGTATTCAATTTCCATATTGATTCCTGTTCACCTCTGTCCTGAGTACTACATTCTTGATGTTCATCTCTGCCCTGAGTACCAATTTCTGCAATGACTGAATCGGCATCAGAAAAGAGATGTGGACTTAAAGTTTGCTGGGTTCCATCTGCTGCTTTTCCAATAAAAATGAGAACCTCTGACGGGACACGCTGCAATCAAGGAACAGAAGAAAAAGGTCCATTTTTACATATGCCCTAAAACATTATTTAAAAAAAATTTAAGAGAAATATCAATTTTGCTGTTTTTAGATTTGATTGTGTGTGAGTTTTTGTTTCAAACAGTTAGATCTTGTATGTTTGTGGATTAAATTACTTTATTTTTTTAATCAATATTTTAGATGACATTCTATGATTAATTTTTCCTTCACTTACTTATTACTTCTAATTTTTGATAATCATTATAATGAATAATAGAATGTGATGCCAAATGTTAATAGAATAAAATCTGCACAGTTCAATCGAAATTTAAGAGAAAACAATGCTAAAATAATTTACTTACTTTCCTCTTAAAGGAAGAAATGTGGTTAACTGTTAAAAGAAGTCATCGAATCAGTACCTTCAACATTGGAATGCAGTTCTGTATTGTTGCATTGCTGCAATATGAAAGTTCCATACTTTTCAATGAATGCAGCTCATCAATGCCTTGTATGATCTGCAGCTTCTCACAGGTCTGGATTGTAATCCACTGCAGGCAGCTCATTCGGGCAACACATGGCAACTCCCCAACCTCTGGACATTCACTGTGGTCACAAATCGCTGCCACTTTTTTCAGTTGTGTGCAACTCTCTAGTCTGAGTTCCACAAGAGTTGTTGACAAAGTAATGCTATACAGCTTCCCACATCTGATAATGGCAATCTCCTTAAGCAATGTTAGACGTGCAAAACATGGTAGCTCTTCGAGCTCCGGACAATCTGATACGAATAACTCTGCCAGATCAAATTTACCTGCCACTCTTTTCAAATTTTTGAATTGGGACAAATGAAGATGATGGAGCTTTCTGCATCCATCAATTTTAATCATCTCGAGGCAACTTGGACCCTGAAGAAATGGCAACTCCTCAAGCTCCGGACAGCCACTAATGTTGATGTTTGATGTTTCAAGATTTTCAAGATTAAGCATTCCTGATATTGTTCTCAAATTTTTACAACCATCCAACTCAAAACATGTCAGCTTCACATAACCATCAACTGCAATTCGCTTCAGAGAGTTCAGACCCGCTAGACTCAACCGCCCAATCACCGGACTCTGACAAATCTCCAATTCTACAAGCTTTGTAAGATGAGATATTGGTGACTTAAATTTTCGATGACTACAGTTACGAAGTATAATTTTTTCCAGATTTCTAGATTGTAGATCACTTAACTCCTGAAGCTCTGGGCAGTGACTAATATTCAGCTCCACTAACTTTGTAAGATGAGATATTCCTGACACAATTTCCAGATGACTACAATCATGAAATACAATTTTTTCCAGGTTGCTCGATTTTAAAACACTCAACTGCTGAAGCGCTGGGCACTGACTAATGTTCAGTTCTTCTAGCTCTGCAAGATTAGATATTCCTGACAAAGTCTTCAGATGACTACAATTATGAATTACAATTCTTTTCAGGCGGTTCAAATCTACAACACTTAAATCTTGAAGCTCTGGACATTGACAAATATTCAATTCTATCAGCTTCTTAAGATTAGTTATTCCTGACACGCATTGCAGATGGCTGCAATTCTGAATTATAATTTTTTCCAGGCAGCTGAAATGTACAACACTGAACTCCCGAAGCAGTGGGCATTGACTAATCTTCAGATCTACCAGCTTGCTAAGATCAGATGTTGCTGACAAACTCGTGAAGACTTCACAATTTGTAACATCAAGAGATCTCAATGTCTTTACTCTTGTCAACTGCACTTCAAATAAGTTGTCCATGTCATAAAGTTTAAAGGATTGAAGGTCGGGAAAATAATTTCCACTAATAAGGATTCGGTAGACACTTATATCCCTCATCTCTAGATTTTCAATGCCTCTGAATGGGGCCTTAACGCTGTCAGACTTCTTGCCATCATTCAAATCCACTATCCGATTTGATTCGGACTCGAAGTTGCGTATCAACAAGGACTTACAAGCATTACCCTCTGGTGTACTATTGGAAATCAATTCCCCTTTCAAAGTTGAAAACCTTAAATTCAAAGAAGACAAATTCATTCTCAGGGATCCCAATAAAGACCAACCTGTCATTTGCATATGTTTAGAATCTAAGACTACCTTTTCCAGTTCATTTGATAAATCTGGGAACTCTTGCAAAAAGGTTTCATGAATCTGCAGCTCTTTTAATCGGCAAGGTGCCTGGAAAACAAAATAAATCAGTTCCAAGAATCTAAACTTACATCCAATGGCAGACAAAAGTCAAGAAATTATAATAATATAATGTATTCTGTCAAATTACCGATGAAGATCTTATTTTCTGTGGAGAACAAAATACCTGTACATGGCTCTGCCACAACGTTTTCAGAAATAAATTTCTGATTATTAAACACTGCAAATTTTGAAGTGGAATCCATGAGGGAATGCATGGCTGCATATTGAAATTCGGTTTAAGCTGACCCCGAATCTGAAAACCCTGATACTCAAGCTGAAGCCACAACAAGGAAGTTGAACTCTCAGCACTAACATCTGATTCCCCTAGAAAGTATGTAATTCGAGAATCCATTGACCTATCAAGAAAGGAATGAAAACATCTGCCTTTGGTTTGAGCGAGGATGCCTTCGAATCCTAATGATTCCTACAATCACAGAATGAGCTCAGACGTGTTCCATTAAGAATTTAAATGATTCAGAATGCCACTAGATAGAAAACAGAAACTTGGAGGAGGAAGCATACCAAATATTTAAGATCTTGAGGACGCCAGAAGCGACGAGGATGACCCACTTCATTTGCCATTTCTCTTCCCAAGTCTCGCAGATGATCATGCATTCTCAATACAGGCCTGTTGTGCCAGTCTAGTCTTTTCAAACCATGTTTAAAATTCCAGCCTTCTTCTAGTTCTTCAACAAGACACTTATTTTTTAATGTCTCCACTGCATGTTGAGCGCTCCATCCCGAACCCTCCCATACTCTCATTGCTGTGGTCTTCGATTTGTTGATGAAAAAGCATGCGATGTCCATGAAAATTTGTTTTTCCTCGTAGTCCAATGCATCAAAGCTTATTTTAAGTCTTTGATGTATGTCTCGAGGCAGCGTCTTGCTAACTTTATTCAATTCTAAGTTCCAATAATTCTGATCTCTGCCATAAAGGTGTCTGCCAATAACCTGAAGAGACAGAGGTAAGTCTCCACATACATTTAAGAAGGTTTCAACAAGATTCTGGTAACCGCTAGCTGGATGGGGTTCACCGAAAGCATGCCAACAGAACAGCTTTCTCGCATCATCTCTATGCATTCCTTTGAGATTATAAGTAGCCGTAATTCCTGCGTTTATGAGCACCCCTACATTACGGGTTGTAACAATTACCAGGCTATTAACTGACTTCTTCAGAATATCCATGATGAGTAGGGCCTCTAACTGTTGCGCTTGATCAATATCATCTACAACAATTAGGAAACTCAACTTCTTGCTCCTTTCTATGCAATCCTTGATATGACTTATTCCTTCTTCTGTACATTGAAAATCGAATCGATCTTCCTGGAACAGATCTTTGAGGATTTTTATTTGCAATGAAGGAAAATTGTTATTTGCATAGGCTTCCCTCACATCGAACAGAAAACAGTCTCGAGTATATTGTGAGCGCTTTCGGTTGAACATCTCTTTTGAGAGGGTTGTTTTGCCCACCTCACCCATTCCATAAATACCAACGATCTGAGCTTTCCTTTCTCCTCCTCCGTCCATCTCGCACTGCCTTTCAATATCATCTACAAGCTCATCAAGACAGTGCCTTTGAAAATCTTCCACGAGCTTTTGGAGTCCCACTGGGTATTTAGCAACATGTAGAGATTTTGTCCTTTCGACTTACTTTTGCACAGCTGATATTATGTCTTGGCAGTCACCGATCCTTTACAAGGGAAATGTGGATTTTGAAAAGAACGAAATTTGGCTAATTAAAATCAACAAATTTCATGCATAAAAAACTACAAAAAATAGAGTTCGCGATTACAGTAGAAAAGACGGAGATCTTACTTGAATTTGCTGATTACACGGCCTGTGATGAACGAAACAGACTGGAGGGCCATCTTCTATTCCTTCAACTTCTCTATGTATCTGTTCTTCTTTTCATATTTAGCGAATGCTTTGGCATACTTTCCCCTCTCTATGAAGCGAAGATCCGAAGGCTTCACACCGTAAAACACTGGAATGATCTTTCTTCCACTCTGTAACATGAGAACCAGTTCCGCCAAACACCATGGGGACTTTGCATATCCTTTGGAGAAGATGGCAATGTGATTAGAAGCAGAGTTGACAGCGTTCTCAATGGTTGAAGGAAATGAATGCCCAAGTTCTTTCTCTTCTGAATCAAGAAACGCCTTAATTTTTAACTCAGTAAGAGAATTGTAAAGCTGAAGGGCTAGAGCTTTTTTTACGTCAGGG